>SNQJ01S0117394.1:2360-14505 GCA_010110895.2 Picea sitchensis
GCCATGTGACGGGCTCGTGTCACCGCCCGCCACACTCCTCCAGCATTAAATTGCTCCTACCTCGACTTGAAAGCGCATTTATGCAGTCCTCATCTCCTTTTGCGCGTCCTCGCATGGCTTGCCCACTGATGTGTGTCCCTCGTCTCTGCTTGCGCGCCGAAGGGCTTCTCCCTTTGCAGCCATGGCTTGATCCTGTTCGATTTTTCTTGCTCGTTGTAACCCCTACTTGCCTCCACGCCTTTTATCTCTGCATGGTGCATCTAGCTTCTTTGGATAGCTACCAGAACCACCTTATGTCGCGCCCAAGGGGGAGGCCGTGGCGAGGCTCTCCATGGAAACCTGACCGACCTTCGGTCTCGCCTCCCGACTCACCCTCCATCTGCTCCTCCTCTCCCCTCCAGCCCGAGCCCATCATTTCTCCCTCTCCCGCTCCGCCGATTTCGCAGTTGAACGGTCTGGCAATCATCCCTCGGATGTCGGGCTCCTCCTCACGTCTCCATAACGCCTCCCCACTGGTTGAGCCGACCCCACTAGTTGCTTCTCTAAGGAACTCAAAAGGCGCACCTCCTCCTCCTCGTAAGCCTGGGAACTCTGAACACCAGTCTTCTGACTCCTTCAACGACGTGCAGCTCAGAGAAAGCCTGGCCATCCTTTACGGACTGGTCTTTGAACTTCGCTAGGGGGTGGAGGACCTCCAATTTCGCCTGCAGGCCACAGATGAAAAGGTGACTGCCCTTCTTCAGCTTCTCTCCTCCATGCACGAGGCTTTCCCCTCGGACCCAATAGGAGCGACTTCAGCGGAGGAACCCCGTGCAACAACCGCTGGTGGAAACACCAAGGGACAACGCTCTGCAGAGAATGGGCTGGAGCAGGCCGGGTGCGAGACCATGACCATGGAGGTGGACTCGGCAAGGCGACCGCTGCAGGATACAACGACAGCTGCCAATAGAACCGCGAGCAATGTGAAAGTTGATGTGCAATGGGCGGACCAAGTGATGTATGTCGAGGAGGAACCTTGGACGGGGGATCTCCATGCCACCTGGCCAGGTTATCTGCCAGATGTCTAGGCCTATAGTTTTATTTGCAGTCTTGTTAGTTTCTTCTAGTTTTCATTGGGGACTAGTTTGTCTGAGACTATTTTTCTTAGTTTATCGCACTTCTTATGCTTGACTCTTCTACTGGTTGGACTGGTTTCCCCTCCGTTGGGGCAGTCCAGTAAATACAGTATGACTATCTCTGTGTTTTGGAATTCCACTTTGGTTTTGGAAGATTTTTAATATACAATACTTCTTACTTAAAAAAAATAAAAATGAATCCAAACTTCATGCTCAAAGGAGGGATACTTTTTAAATTCCAAAGTGTATGGATAAGGATCATCCATACTTTGAGTCTCCTTTAATATTTTTTTAACAGTGGGAAATAACCTAGAAGTATATCTTGCAATTCGCAAATTAAATATATCTAAATCTCGTGACTTAGTAAGGATCGAGGTGTCTCAAAGGCCATCAAGGTGGACTTCTATTCCAAGGATTGTCTACCCTTTTAGTCTTATTACAATGTCCCAATATGTACATACTCTACCCCTTTGAAAAGTCTCCTTTAATATTGAAATAATAATAAAATATAAATATCATCCATCTTTTAAAGTTTCTTCTAATATTGAAATAAACATTTTCTAAACATTCTATTTTTTAATTTTTTTTATAATCAAACGGAGTACACAATTCAACTACCTACATTTACACTTCCAACCATTTATGACTAAATTTTAAGTAAAATTGATTAAAAAACATTAAAAACACTAAAAACATTTAAACTACACGTTGAAATAGTTACATAATTTTTATTATTCCTTGCTCACCCACCATTTGAAATGGAATCAAGAGTAAAGCATACATGTCACATTAATTAAAGAAGGCATTGATTTGCACCCACTATCGAAGGTCCTTAATCTGTACGTGCCACGCGTTTCCTCTGGTGGTCCCGTTCACAAATTCCCTTTAAATTTTAAAAGCATTGGAATTTTAATAGTCTAACTACACTTGGAAAATTCAAGTTCCATGCTTTTAGATTTGTTGAACTTTATCAAAGTCTAAAGCAATGGAGTTGTTCTACCTACAAATATAATGCAATTATTTAGGATTTTATTATGAGATTTGAAAGTGAACGAGGAGGAAGGAGAGTAGAATATGGAATGGAGAGATATGTGAATAATAATAATAATATTAATTATTATGTATACTGTACTCATGAGTAGATTTTTTTTAATAATTTTTTTAAAATATTGTTTTTTAATTATTAATAGATTTATATTAATTGAGATTTTATTTAACTTCATATAATTTGTAATTTATGGAAATATGAATGAATAAATATATAATCTTAATTATTATTAAGATATTTATATTTATATTATACTAATATTTATATGTAAATCTATAATATTTTTATCTATGTAGAAATTTAATAATTTTATTTTTTATTTTTATAAATAATAATTTTGATATTATATTGTGAGTGTATACTAGGATAGATTCATCTTAAACTTTGATTTATTAAGTATATAAAGGGATAAATTTTTTAATGTGTAATTTTTTTTATTAATATTTAATATGAAGGAATTAATATACATATGTAATTATGCACTATATATAGGTGTAATATCCAAGGGTGTAATTTGTTTTTTTAATTAAGAGGACTTTATTTTTATTATTGTTATTTTTTTAATTGAGAAAACTTTAATTAAAAAAAAATTAATGCAACATTATCTCGATTGTAGAGCACCTCAATCTTGGTGCAATCAAATCTTTCTCTTTCATATTTATGAAGATATTTTTAATTATGTTTGCATTTATATTTGATTAAAATATTATTATTATTATTATTATTATTATATAAAGGAACATTTTTTTCACATTAGGATTCATAAGAAAAACCATCTCAATGAGTATACCTGGATGGGGATTTTAGATATTAATACTAAGAAGATTTGTATAGAAATATGTTATTTCATGCCTATTAATTCTATCTTTTATAAGAAAAACAATCTTGATAAAATTGTCCTAATAATGTCTTAGAACATGATATTTACAATCTAAGAAATGAATCCCCGGATGTGGTGACACATGGAGCACATGCGTCAACAAATGGAGCGGATACGAGGGTAGTTAAGGCCCCTCGTTGCCACCCTCCTCCCCCATCTAGTCGTGATGTCTAGATTTCACTTCTGCCAAGGCTTAGTGCGTTGGGTCTTAATGGAGACTAAGGTTCGGCTCCTCGACACCAGTACGATACAACGAATGGCCATTACTCCAACACTTATGGCTACCCAAGCCATCAACTCCTTCGTCCTGCGAGGGGTCCTATATTGGGCATTTTCCACAGTTCACGGTCTAATTCTGCTTGCTTTGTCCCATACCCTGGCTTTCCATCCTTCATCTCATGTTCACACCACTATTGATTCCATTCACCCTACACTTTGCTTAGCCATGCCTCGTGAGAGAGGTAAGTCCCAAGGAGGGCCAACCTATTACAGTCGGTTTGGTAGGAACAAATGCCTAAGACCAACCTCTCTCGCTCTCATCCCAAGCGACAATTCAGACCACTCACCCTCCTTTGATCAGAATTGGCATGAGGTGACTCAACCAAAGCCCCGTCCATCAAACACATAGGGTCTCCACAGAGGATGTCTGGTGGAAGAGGAAATTTCTCCCAACTAGGAGGAAATCCTTCCATTTTTGCCGACCACCACCTTGGAACAACGGTCAACCACTTGCACCACCACCCCTTTGATTTTCCAGGAGCCAGTCGATACATGCTGCATCGTGGAAGAGGAAATCCCTCTTCAGGAGGAGAACTATGGAAAGAATTATGTTGCTACTGTGGAAGAGGACCCTACTACGGATTCTCCCTTGCTAAGGATTTTTCCATTGCTACTATGGAAGAGGACCCAGGAACAAACTGAGATGAATGGTGGAAAAAATACGACACTGAAGAGCATGCTCACCCGACTCCCAGCTCTTGCAGGCTCACAGAAGACCACTTGGTCTTGATCTTCGAGATGCGCAAGGATTTGGCAGAGCAACAACACAACCAACACACCCTCAACAAACGCTTGGATGTCCTGTATGACTCCCTGTCAAGAAAGCCTATGAAAATTCGATGCTCGACTTGTTGCGAACCTTTTGTCTGCCAACTTCACCAGGATAGATACTCAGGGTCGCCTCATGTCTAGTGGTCTTATAGGTTTTTTCTTTGGTCTTAGTGTTAAGTCTTTTGTGCATCACAAACTATGGTTCTGGTTCACTAGTTGGTCGGGGCACTCAGTCCACTACCTGTTCTGGTTTCCACGTTTGTGGCAGAACATGTGGCAAGTCCCCATGTTTTTGAGAAATGTATCTTTAAGGTTTATGAGCAATAGTGTCCATGCATTTTGGTTTCAACTACTGTGGCAGAACATGTGGCGTTCTCTAGTGTATACTAAAACATGTGTAATTTTTTCTAACACAAGGTAATAAAATTCTTTTTTATTTACAAACAAAAAAACAATCTAAGAAATGAAGGCATTATCCTCTTTCTAGGAGACTTTAATACTAAAACAACAACTAATCAAGCTATTATTTTAAGCAATGATTCCAAACCTAATCATTTATGACTATATGAGAAACGTGTTCAGCTAGCAGATACAAAATAAACTTTGAAGACATGGTTGATAATTTGTTTGGTACTGAGCTAATCAAGATTTGTAGTTCTCAATATCTAATAATTTGCAATGGTCTAATGGAGTGGGAAAAATCCAACTAGATGAATTTCTTTTCTAGGTTACATTGCTCAGGGAAAACCCTCAAGTACTTCCTCTCATTTCAAGGATGGTACCAAGGGTAAACCCTAGAATCTTCAAGGCTCAAATCCATTACACAATACACTTGTTATCAACTCAACATGTCCTTTGCGGGAATTGAACCTAGGTGGGGAGGATAACAAATTCCTCCCAACCACCCAAGCTAAACCCAATTGACAAATCCAACTGAATGAATTGTATTCATGGGTTTGACAAAAGTGTCATATATTATGTGACATACGATATCCCCATATACAACCAAATAGTAAATTTTGACATCTTAAATGAACATGAGCCTAACTTTGATCACATACCTTTAACCTAACTCTAAACTTTGTCATGCACAAAAGAACCATTGAAGAGAGTTTTGATAACCAAAAGCACTTGATCTTCAACAAGAGTAAAGATGATATTTTCTAAAGGATTAAATCTCCTATCAAATAAGGACAATATTGAATACATCTATCATAATTTTACGACAACCCTCCCTACTTCCATTAACAAGTTCTCTATCAAAGTGTTGTGTAAAAAGGAAAATAGAAGGGCCAACCCTTGGTATCATAAAGAGTGTCAGATTGTTAGTAAATTCATTAGGGATGCTTCTAACGAGCCCTTAAAATTCAACAAGATAAATAGGTACAAAGTCCTAATTAAAAAGAAAAAAATGTATTATATAAATAGAAAGCAAGAGAAGCTTTTGCAGTTATCTAAGCTAGATCCTAAGAAATTATGGAGGCAAATTTTGACTCATAAAACTAAAGAAAAAAATATGGTTCCTTTGAGGGACTGGAATTCCTACCTTAAAAATATGTACGAATCCTTGAATGCCATTGAAAACATTCAAACCCTTTCTATAGAGGAATACTTTTTTTTCTATACAAGACACGGACGGGGTTTGGGGTTAAGCGACTCACAAAAGGGAAAGATAAGGACATTGAAGGCTACGAAAAAAAAATATTAAAAATTGGAGGGCATATCCTCACTCCTCATGTCCATAAGCTCTTCAATCTACTAGTCAAGCAGGGCTTCCCTAAACCCTAGACTCAAAGCCTCATTGTATCTATTTTTAAAAGTCGGGATAAAAACAATCCCTCTAATTATAGGACCATTATGATTAGCCCCATTTTAGCTAAGTTATATGGAATTATTTTGCAAAAGAAGTGTTGACGGTCCTAAAAGACTTGTTCAAGCAATTAAGAGAGAATGCCCAATGACAAGTCCCAATTAGACCCACTCTTGTTTGGGGTAGTGTTTCCGACCAGAATATTGGTATGGTTATCGATCTAAACTAATTATCTAAATATGAATCTGAGAATAGAATGTTCTCAGATGAATTAAAATTCTAGAGAACTAACCTAGACTACAATGATTGAATATTGTCCTAAGATGCATTCCTATTCTATCCCATCCTATCTTGATCAGGAACAAGATATAAAAACTAAATGCAGTTAAACATTATAGTACTTGCACAAAAATAATTCATAAAAGAAAGAAATATGAGAATTTAACAATATAATGAGTCAGACACAACTAATTGATTCACCAACTTATCATATGTCGCTGCACTTGATATGAAAATAATGGCAATTGTGGACATACATAAAATAGTCTAGAAATAGTTCATTAAACTAAAATCCACACATTCACAAAATAAACATCCATAAACAAAATAGTCTCATTCATACACATTTGTACCAAAATATTCAAAGTGTCTCTTGTTCAAATTCACATACAGTAATAGTATTGTCCTTATACAATCCGAATACAAATTCCCTTTCTCATTTACAATCATTCCTCTTATAACTATTCGGTGACTATTTACATTCTTGAGATTCGATCATAAGAAAAAAGAAGATTACAAAAGAGACTCTTCGCATTCCTTTCCCTTATTAGGATTACAAAAAGAAAAGACAGGACATGTGGAGTATTTATAAAAATCAGGATCATCATGGGTTCTTCTTCATTTGCATTTGTTCCCGATATTCTTTCCAGAGTGAATAAATATCAATGATCTTTTGTAACTTCTTTGACTATATCTTTTTGATATCCAATTCACCGCCACAAACCTTAGTGGACACTTCTTTCTTTGGTTCTTGTGTTGTGTGTTTAATGAAATCTCAGGCCATAGTGATGAGTTTGACATGTCTCAACAGATACTCTTCCAGAGATTCTTTATTTACCTCAGTTAAGTGCTCAATGTTCACCCTACTAGTTTCTCTATGCTTCTGCACCTCAACTATCTTGGTTTTGGCAAGTGTTTCTTCATCAATGGGGTGCATTGTCTACATCCCAAATTATTCAAGGAGATCATCAAAACTATTCCATAATCTTTTACATGCTTTAGATGTTGTCTTTTGGACAATTTGGAAATATTCTAACAGAGGCTTCCAAGTATCGAATAATACTTTGTTTTTTATCCTTTCTTTTCTAGAATAACATGGAAATGTAGTTGGGGGATTTTTATATATTCCTTACCAATCAACGATCCTATCGAAGACATCATTTTACTTTTGGTACTGATCCCTGATTTCATATATTTGGTCTTCAAGTCTCAATCGGTCGTCTCGATCAACCTTCATATCATTTAGAAGGCACACAAATTATTTATACTCAAATATGATATTTTCATTAAGGTCAATAGCCTCTGCTTTGATTGTTTCCAAAGCCAGAGTCTTTTCCTTTTTTTCTTCCAGGACCTCTTCAAGTTTTTCCTTGGCTTGTTCCAATCCCTTGATTTGAAGGCTTTATTGTTTAAGAAACTATTTGGTTTCATGTAGCACAGTTTTCAAACGTGATATCTCCTTTGCATGCTCTCTCCTAATCTATTCAATTTCTTCACAAAGTTTTACCTTTGCAGATTCCAAATCTTTCAAATGGGTGTCCCATTCCAATTGCTCTTTTTGATTCAATTCAAAATTCATTTCATCCTTCTGGGTTTCCAATGCTTTGTTGAGTTACTCTGTCTTGATATTATCCACAACCCTAGTGGCCCTTTCAAATTATGAAGTCGGCTCATCCCTTACAACTTGCACAGTCTTTTCAATTTCTTCTTTATGCAATTTTTTCTTTTGCTCAATAACTTTTAGGAATTGTGTAGAGATGTTATCCTTCTGCATTTTCAACTCTGTCTCTAGCTCAGTGATTCTGGTTCGGGCTGCACTTAAGGTAGTGGTAACCTCAAGAACCGATGAAGCATTTAAACTTGCAAATGCATGGAGAGCAGAAACTTCCTGTATATCATTTCCCTCTAGGTCAGGCCTAACTTTCCATTCCAAAACTCTTCCTGTAGATGACATTGATTTAACAGATTCTCCCCTTTTCCTTTTGTTCGACCTTTTTTCGATGCTCTTTGTTCTGTCATCATAGTAATATTCTCCAACAACCACGACAACACCTTCAAAACTCAAAATTTGTGAGGAAAGGGTGATATTACCCGGGACAACATTAAGGGGGGTGTATTCATGGGGCGAAATGTTCACTATGCCCATATTAGGAGCCGATGGGATGCATGGGGTTTCTCTTAATTACTTTTTCTTCTGCTACTTCAATTGCTCATATTCCTTTCTTTTAGCTTCTGCCTCAGTCGCTGCTCTTTCATTTTCTCTTTCTTGGGCCTCAACTTCTTCAATGAGTATTTTGGCCTCTACTTCTGTTGCTTCTTTTTCACATTATTTTATTAATGCCTTGGTTTATTTAGCTTTCCTTTTATCTTTTTCCTCAAATTATCTTTTCTGATACTCTACATCATCTTTCATCCTCTTCCGCTCCAATTCATTAGATTTCTTGATCTTCTCTTTCTCATTGTTGATTAATTTATTTTGATCCTCTTGCAACAATCTTAGAAATTGTTTTTTATGAAACATCTTCATTTCTTCTTGTTCAACTTGGAGTTCTTTCTTGGCACCAACATCGAGAAATTTTTGTAATACCTCTTCATAAAACAAAACTCCTTTGAACCTGTCTTCATCAAAATCTGCCACATGAATATCAAAATGATTAAGAGCCATAGATCTAACATGACTCACTTCCAACTCATGCAGGCCATGTCATTTTACACTTCCTAGGAGTAAACATAAATATTATAGAGCCTCCACTTTTTTTCTAGCATGTTGTTCATTTAATAGACTATAGTTTCCTATGTGCACAAGAAACAGAGGCCAAAGTTTTTTACTATTGCTCATGAGAAAGGAAGTAATTGTTGTTCTTATGGTTTGATGGGATATTTCTCTCATTAAAAGGTGATCTAGGACGAAGTATGGTAAAAGATGAGGGGATCTTGTAGTGCCATATAATTTGACATAGGTATAATATTTTCCTAGATACCAGACAACTATCCCTTTCATCCTAGCTCTAGCTTCACTTGAAATTCTATACCTTGGAAACCAAAAAATAATAGTGTAAATAGGGGAGAGGAAATTATCACTAATGTCATATAAATATCTCTTGTATTTTATATCCCATAGCTCGGAGCAATACACATGGACATGAAGCTAATCTAGATCCCAATTCCATCTCATGTTAGGAAATGGAGTTGAGGAACACATGACATCAATTAAATAAGTTGACATGTATAAACATGGATTTTTCATCCCTGATACATTTTTCACATTGAGACATGTTGAAAGTCAATATCTTTGCCCTGCCCATTTGAACACGTGTCCCGTCTTCACAATGGTATGGGCCATAGGTAGGCAATCTATCTGAAAATGTGTGCTCTTCTCTTATCGATATAATCGATTCAACATCACTATCATCATTTTGTATGGTGCTTTGAACTCTTGTGTAGGGATAAGATTTTTCCCTTGCTTGAAAATTATGTCCTTGTCTACCCACCAATTCTTCATTAACTTGGCTAAGCCTTTGTTATTTTGAGCAAACCCCTTTAGGAATGGATCATTGAGGGAGCACATAGGTCCAGGAAGGTGATATCTTGCACTAACATATTTAGGCTGCAAAGATGATATATGTCACCCGAATTTATTCAAAATTGTGGCAGTGTTAGGATCAAACTACTTAAAACACTAGTGGGATGCTTTGTTGTAAGAGAATAATGCAAGCCATCTAACAACTAGGTGAATTTCTCTCTTCTGGATATTTTGGTATGATTCGAGGTCTTCATCTTCATGTGGAAAGTCTCCAGTATTGAATATTCTGTATATCTCGTCATATCTCAGGGAATGCTCTTTTCCAATATGATAAGTCATGTCCATCACTAAAACCTCTATCTGGCGGGAAGAAGTTTCGGGCACAGAAGTTGAAGCAGAAGGCACCTAATTCCTTGATCTCTGGGTCGTTTGACTAGCCATAGCTTGTTTTTTATGTCTTTCAATTAATAGATAAATCATTAGTTGCCTAAATAACGAAAAATAATTCAATAATGTTATTCAAAATAACAAGAAACCTATGATTATAGAGAAATCAATGTTTTTAGGGCGTTATAGAGCCGATCAATCGTAAACATAGCGACTACTTAACATATGACGAACATATAGGATCTCAATGAGGGTTTCAGGGTCATAACATAGGTATTTAATTAACCTAATGCACAAATTGAATGATATGCATACTATGACCAGTTCAAAACCACATAATCATTATGCCATTAATGTGATTAGAAAGCCCATATTGCCCAAATCTGTGTATCGGGGTGAAAAGGAGAGAAAATTTGAAACTGTGGTCTTTAAGAGTCATTGTTGTCGAAGGAGGAACGTTGGCAGAGTAATTTGCGCTTCGATACAAAGTATCGGAGAATATTTTATTCATATCTTTGATTTGCATGCCGGAATGTTAGGGGTGTAGACAATTATGTATGCCTTTGGAGTCATTTCTTTCGGAGTAAAAACTTTTACCATTGTATTCACACTTCGATGCCAGAGCATCGAAGAATATTCCCTTTTAATATTGAATTTCATTCTAAAATATTGGGAGTGTGAATGGTTATGTATAAGTCTTTGGGAGTTGTTTCTATCTGAGTGACACAATTCACCCTTTTATTTATACTCCGAAGAAAAAGCATCGAAGAATATTCCATTTCTTATATCGAAATCTGTGTCGAAATATTAGGAGCATGAAGAATTATGTATGAGTCTTTTGAAGTTGATTCTATCGGAGTGAAACAATTGACCCTTTTTTTCATACTCCGAAGCAAGAGCATCGAAGAATATTCATTTTCTTATCTCGATTCTCGTGTCTAAAGTCAAAGTTTGAAAAATGTTAGGGGTGTGTAGTTGGAGCTTATTGATTAGCGTTCAAAATATTGGGGGAGTTTCAAAGCTTAGATAAGAAGGGTATCAAAGAATATTCCCTTGAGAAAAGTGATATCTCACAAAAAATAAAAATAAACGCACATATGAAGATTTGTTTTGCACAGCATGGACCAATTGACTTCGGCCAAGTTTCAACATCCACATGTTTATCTCTTGACCAATGATCTATTGAAATCTTTATTAACAATAGGGTAAGTTGTAAACATGATCCATTAGACTGTGTTCATTGGAGTTGGAAGTGTTGGATTATTGAGAGGGGGGTGAATCAGTAATAGAGCAATCTAATCCTTTTTAACCATATAATGCAAGTGTTATATCAATGTAGCATTATCATCCAATATTTACAGAGTACATAAACAATGAACAAATGAAAAATCATACACATACACAGTACACCAATGCTTTTATGTGGAAACCCAAAGCGGGAGAAAACCAGAGAATGTTTTTTTTTATATGTCTTGAAGAATTACATTCATTGGAAGCACCAACTTCCTTTGTTTTCTAGATGCAACTGGAAGGAGGCTCCAACCCCCTAGTTTCTTAGGCTACAACCTGAGGGAATCTCCAACTCCCCAATTCTGTAGCTACAACTAGAAGGAGGCTACAACCCCCTATGTTCTTCAGCTACAACTGGAAGGTGGCTACAACCACCTGTCCTTGCCCCGTCCAACCACCCTTTCGTATAAGTAGAATGATGGAACCACTGTCACACTATCAATGTGATACATACTGCTGTAAACCTATACCAATATACCTAAACCAAACAACCTGTACCAATAACCTGAACCATGTATCAACCATGCATCAACATGTACCTCAACCTGTAATCAACATGTTCCATAAACAAGTGCATCAACCATGCACCAACATGTACCAAACAACCTGTAATCAACTTGTACCATCAACAAGTGCATAAACCATGCACCAATCTGTACCTCAACCTGCAAACCTTCCTTAACTTTAACAACAAGAGACTAGCATTTTCATCAAACTTTACTTTAGTCTCACACGACTAGTTTTGGATTAGTCAACAACCCTA
>SNQJ01S0117394.1:14555-26162 GCA_010110895.2 Picea sitchensis
GCATCTCTGATATATTTCTGTTATATTACTGGATATACGCGATATCTCTGTGCATTTCTTTATTATATCTCCGCTCTCATTTCATGCCGAAAATAATCTGGATCACCTGCCTTGTGAGAGAGGTAAGTCCCGGCGAGGGCCAACCTATTACAGTCGGTTTGGTAGGAACAAACGCCCGAGACCAACCTCTCTCGCTCTCATCCCAATCGACAATTCAGACCACTCACCCTCCTCTGATCAGAATTAGCATGAGGCAACTCAACCAAAGCCCCGTCCATCAAACACAGAGGGTCTCCACAGAGGATGTCTGGTGGAAGAGGAAATTCCGCCCAACTGGGAGGAAATCCTTCCATTTTTGCCGACGACCACCTTGGAACAACGGTCAACCACTTGCACCACCACCCCTTTGATTTTCCAGGAGCCAGTCGATGCATCCTGCATCGTGGAAGAGAAAATCTCTCTTCAGGAGGAGCACTATGGAAAGAATTATGTTGCTACTGTGGAAGAGGACCCTACTACATATTCTCCCTTGCTAAGGATTTTTCCATTGCTACCATGGAAGAGGACCCAGGAACAAACTGAGATGAATGGTGGAAAGAAGACGACACTGAAGAGCATGCTCACCCGACTCCCAGCTCTTGCAGGCTCATGGAAGACCACCTGGTCTTGATCTTCGAGATGTGCAAGGATTTGGCAGAGAAACAACACAACCAACACACCCTCAACAAATGGTTGGATGTCCTGTACGACTCCCTGTCAAGCAAGCCTATGAAAATTCGATTCTCGACTTGTTGCTAACCTTTTGTCTTCCGACTTCACCGGGATGGATACCTGGGTTCGCCTCATGTCTAGTGGTCTTACATGTTTTTTCTTTGGTCTTAGTGTTAAGTCTTTTGTGCATCACAAACTCTGGTTCTGGTTCACTAATTGGTCGGAGCACTCAGTCCACTACTTGTTCTGGTTTCCACGTTTGTGGAAAAACATGTGGCAAGTCCCCATGTTTTTGACAAATGTATCTTTAAGGTTTATGAACAATAGTGTCCACACGTTCTAGTTTCAACTGTTGTGGCAGAACATGTGGCGTTCTCTTGTGCATACTCAAACATGTGTAATTTTTTCTAACACAAGGTAATAAAATTCTTTTTATTTACAAACAAAAAACAATCTAAGAAATGAAGGCATTATCCTCTTTCTAGGAGACTTTAATACTAAAACAACAACTAATCAAGCTATTATTTTAAGCAATGATTCCAAACCTAATCATTTATGACTATATGAGAAACTTGTTTAGCTAGCAGATACAAAATAAACTTTGAAGACATGGTTGATAATTTGTTTGGTACCGAGCTAATCAAGATTTGTAGTTCTCAATATCTAATAATTTGCAATGATCTAATGGAGTGGGCAAAATCCAACTAGATGAATTTTTTTTTAGGTTACATTGCTCGGGGAAAACCCTCAAGTACTTCCTCTCATTTCAAGGATGGTACCAAGGGTAAACCCTAGAATCTTCAAGGCTCAAATCCATTACACAATACACTTGTTATGAGCTCAACATTTCCTTTGCGGGAATTGAACCTAGGTGGGGAGGATAACAAATTCCTCCCAACCACCCAAGCTAAACCCAATTGACAAATCCAACTGAATGACTTGTATTCATGGGTTTGACAAAAGTGTCATATATTATGTGACATACGATATCCCCATATACAACTAAATAGTAAATTTTGACATCTTAAATGAACATGAGCCTAACTTTGATCACAGACCTTTAACCTAACTCTAAACTTTGTCATGCACAAAAGCACCATTGAAGAGAGTTTTGATAACCAAAAGCACTTGATCTTCAACAAGAGTAAAGATGATATTTTCTAAAGGATTAAATCTCCTATCAAATAAGGACAATATTGAATACATCTATCATAATTTTACAACAACCCTCCCTACTTCCATTAACAAGTTCTCTATCAAAGTGTTGTGTAAAAAGGAAAATAGAAGGGTCAACCCTTGGTATCATAAAGAGTGTCAAATTGTTAGTAAATTCATTAGGGATGCTTCTAACGAGCCCTTAAAATTCAACAAGATAAATAGGTACAAAGTCCTAATTAAAAAGAAAAAAATGTATTATATAAATAGAAAACAAGAGAAGCTTTTGTAGCTATCTAAGCTAGATCCTAAGAAATTATGGAGGCAAATTTTGACTCATAAAACTAAAGAAAAAAATATGGTTCCTTTGAGGGACTGGAATTCCCACCTTAAAAATATGTACGAATCCTTGAATGTCATTGAAAACATTCAAACCCTTTCTATAGAAGAATACGTTTTTTCTATACAAGACACAGGGTTTGGGATTAAGCGACTCACAAAAGGGAAAGATAAGGACATTGAAGGCTACGAAGAAAAAATATTAAAAATTGGAGGGCATATCCTCACTCCTAATGTCCATAAGCTCTTCAATCTACTAGTCAAGCATGGCTTCCCTAAACCCTAGACTCAAAGCCTCATTGTATTTATTTTTAAAAGTCAGGATAAAAACAATCCCTCTATTTATAGGACCATTATGATTAGCCCCATTTTAGCTAAGTTATATGGAATTATTTTGCAAAAGAAGTGTTGATGGTCCTAAAAGAATTGTTCAATCAATTAAGAGAGAATGCCCGATGACAAGTCCCAATTAGACCCACTCTTGTTTGGGGTAGTGTTTCTGACCAGAATATTGGTCTGGTTGCCGATCTAAACTAATTATCTAAATATGAATCTAAGAATAGAATGTTCTCAGATGAATTAAAATTCTAGAGAACTAACCTAGACTACAATGATTGATTATTGTCCTAAGATGCATTCCTATTCTATCCCTTCCTATCTTGATCAGGAGCAAGATATAAAAACTAAGTGCAGTTAAACATTATAGTACTTGCACAAAAATAATTCATAAAAGCAAGAAATATGAGAATTTAACAATATAATGAGTCAGACACAACTAATTGATTCACCAACTTATCATATTGTCGTTGCACTTGATATGAAAATAATGGCAATTGTGGACATACATAAAATAGTCTAGAAATAGTTCGTTAAACTAAAATCCACACATTCACAAAATAAACATGCATAAACAAAATAGTCTCATTCATACACATTTGTACCAAAATATTCAAAGTGTCTCTTGTTCAAATTCACATACAGTAATAGTATTGTCCTTATACAATCCGAATACAAAATCCCTTTCTCATTTACAATCATTCATCTTATAACTATTCGGTGACTATTTACATTCTTGAGATTCGATCATAAGAAAAAAGAAGATTACAAAAGAGACTCTTCGCATTCCTTTCCCTTATTAGGATTACAAAAAGAAAAGACGAGACATGTGGAGTATTTATAAAAATCAGGATCATCATGGGTTCTTCTGCATTTTCATTTGTTCCCGATATTCTTTCCAGAGTGAATAATTATCAATGATCTTTTGTAACTTCTTTGACTATATCTTTTTGATATCCAATTCACCGCCACAAACCTTAGTCGACACTTCTTGCTTTGGTTCTTGTGTTGTGTGTTTAATGAAATCTCAGGCCATAGTGATGAGTTTGACATGTCTCAATAGATACTCTTCCAGAGATTCTTTATTTACCTCGGTTAAGTGCTCAATGTTCACCCTACTAGTTTCCCTATGCTTCTGCACCTCAACTATCTTGGTTTTGGCAAGTGTTTCTTCATCAATGGGGGGCATTGTCTACATCCCAAATTATTCAAGGAGATCATCAAAACTATTCCATAATCGTTTACATGCTTTAGATGTTGTCATTTGGACAACTTGGAAATATTCTAACAGAGGCTTCCAAGTATCGAAGAATACTTTGTTTTTTATCCTTTCTTTTCTAGAATAACATAGAAATGTAGTTGGGGGATTTTTATATACTCCTTACCAGTCAACGATCCTATCGAAGACATCATTTTCCTTTTGGTACTGATCCCTGATTTCATATATTTGGTCTTCAAGTCTCAATTGGTCGTCTCGATCAACCTTCATATCATTTAGAAGGCACAAAAATTATTTATACTCAAATCTGATATTTTCATTAAGGTCAATAGCCTCTGCTTTGATTGTTTCCAAAGCCAGAGTCTTTTCCTTTTTTTCTTCCAGGACCTCTTCAAGTTTTTCCTTGGCTTGTTCCAATCCCTTGATTTGAAGGCTTTACTGTTTAAGAAACTATTTGGTTTCATGTAGCACAGTTTTCAAACGAGATATCTCCTTTGCATGCTCTCTCCTAATCTATTCAATTTCTTCACAAAGTTTTACCTTTGCAGATTCCAAATATTTCAAATGGGTGTCTCATTCCAATTGTTCTTTTTGATTCAATTCAACATTCATTTCATCCTTCTGGGTTTGCAATGCTTTGTTGAGTTCCTCTGTCTTGAGATTATCTGCAACCCTAGTGGCCCTTTCAAATTATGAAGTCAGTTCATCCCTTACAACTTGCACAGTCTTTTCAATTTCTTCTTTATGCAATTTTTTCTTTTTCTCAATAACTTTTAGGAATTGTGAAGAGATGTTATCCTTCTTCATTTTCAACTCTGTCTCTAGCTCAGTGATTCTGGTTCGGGCTACACTTAAGGTAGTGGTAACCTCAATAACCGATGAAGCATTTAAACCTGCAACTGCATGGAGAGCAGAAACTTCTTGTATCTCATTTCCCTCTAGGTCAGGCCTAACTTTCCATTCCAAAACTCTTCCTGTAGATGACCTGGATTTAACAGATTCTCCCCTTTTCCTTTTGTTCAACCTTTTTTCGATGCGCTTTGTTCTGTCATCATAGTAATATTCTCCAACAACCACGACAACACCTTCAAAACTCAAAATTTGTGAGGAAAGGGTGGTATTACCTGGGACAACATTAAGGGGGGTGTATTCATGGGGCGAAATGTTCACTATGCCCATATTAGGAGCCGATGGGATGCATGGGGTTTCTCTTAATTACTTTTTCTTCTGCTACTTCAATTGCTCATATTCCTTTATTTTAGCTTCTGACTCAGTCGCTGCTCTTTCATTTTCTCTTTTCTGGGCCTCAACTTCTTCAATGAGTATTTTGGCCTCTACTTCTGCTGCTTCTTTTTCACATTATTTTATTAATGCCTTGGTTTATTCAACTTTCCTTTTATCATTTTCCTCAACTTATCTTTTCTGATACTCTACATCAGCTTTCAGCCTCTTCTGCTCCAATTCCTCATCTTTCTTGATCTTCTCTTTCTCATTGCTAATTAATTTATTTTGATCCTCTTGCAACAATCTTAGAAATTGTTTTTTATGAAACATCTTAATTTCTTCTTGTTCAACTTGGAGCTCTTTCTTGGCACCATCATCGGGAAATTTTTGTAATACCTCTTCATAAAACAAAACTCCTTTGAACTTGTCTTCATCAAAATCCGCCACATGAATATTAAAATGATTAAGAGCCATAGATCTAACATGACTCACTTCTAGCTCATGCGGGCCATGTCATTTTACACTTCCTAGGAATAAACATAAATATTGTAGAGCCTCTACTTCTTTTCTAGCATGTTGTTCATTTAATAGACTATAGTTTCCTATGTGCACAAGAAACAGAGGCCAACGTTTTTTACTATTGCTAATGAGAAAGGAAGTAATTGTTGTTCTTATGGTTTGATGGGATATTTCTCTCATTAAAAGGTGATCTAGGACGAAGTATGGTAAAAGATGAGGGGATCCTGTAGTGCCATAGACTCTGACACAAGTATACTATTTTCCTAGATACCAGACAACTATCCCTTTCATCCCAGCTCTAGCTTCACTTGAAATTCTATACCTTGGAAACCAAAAAATAATAGTGTAAAGAGGGGAGAGGAAATTATCACTAATGTCATATAAATATCTCTTGTATTTTATATCCCACAGCTCGGAGCAATACACATGGACATGAAGCTAATCTGGATCCCAATTCCATTCCACATTAGGAAATGGAGTTGAGGAACATATGACATCAATTAAATAAGTTGGCATGTATAAACATGGATTTTTCATCCCTGATACATTTTTCACATTGAGACATATGTTGAAAGTCAATATCTCTTCCCATTTGAACACTTGTCATGTCTTCACAATGGTATGGGCCATAGGTAGGCAATCTGTCTGAAAATGTGTGCTCTTCTCTTCTCCATATAATCGATTCAACATTGTTATCATCATTTTGTATGGTGCTTTGAACTCTTGTGTAGGGATAAGCTTTTTTCCTTGCTTGAAAATTATGTCCTCGTCTACCCACCAATTCTTCATTAACTTGGCTAGGCCTTTGTTATTTTGAGCAAACCCCTTTTGGAATGGATCATTGAGGGAGCACATAGGTCCAGGAAGGTGATATCTTGTACTAACATATTTAGGCCGCAAAGATGATATATGTCACCCGAATTTATTCAAAATTGTGGCAGTGTTAGGATCAAACTACTTAAAACACTAGTGGGATGCTTTGTTGTAAGGGAATAATGCAATCCATGCAACTACTAGGTGAATTTCTCTCTTCTGGATATTTTGGTATGATTCGAGGTCTTCATCTTTAGGTGGAAAGTCTCCAGTATTGAATATTCTATATATCTCGTCATATCTCAGGGAATGATCTTCTCCAATATGATAAGTCATGTCCATCACTAAAACCTCTACCTGGCAGGAAGAAGTTTCAGGCACAGAAGTTGAAGTAGAAGGCACCTGATTCCTTGATCTCTGGGTCGTTTGACTAGCCATAGCTTGTTCTTTATGTCCTGCAATTAACAGATAAATCATCAGTTGCCTAAATAACGAAAAATAATTCAATAATGTTATTCAAAATAACAGGAAACCTATGATTATAGCGAAATCAATGTTTTTACGGCGTTATAGAGCTGATCAATCATAAACAGAGCGACTACTTAACATATGACGAACATATAGGATCTCAATGAGGGTTTCAGGGTCATAACATAGGTATTTAATTAACCTAACGCACAAATTGAATGATATGTGTACTATGACCAGTTTAAAACCGCATAATCATTATGCCATTAATGTGATTAGAAAGCCCATATTGCCCAAATCCGTGTATCGGAGTGAAAAGGGGAGAAAAATTGAAATTTTGGTCTTTAAGAGTCGTTGTTGTCGAAGGAGGAATGTTGGCAGAGTAATTTTCTCTCCGATACAAAGTATCGAAGAATATTTCGTTCATATCTTTGATTTGCATGCCGAAAGGTTAGGGGTGCAGACAATTATGTATGCCTTTGGAGTCGTTTCTTTCGGAGTGAAAACTTTTACCATTGTATTCACACTTCGATGCCAGAGCATCGAAGAATATTCCTTTTTAATATTGAATTTCGTTCTGAAATATTGGGAGTGTGAATGGTTATGTATAAGTCTTTGGGAGTTGTTTCTATCTGAGTGACACAATTCACCCTTTTATTTATACTCCGAAGAAAAAGCATCGAAGAATATTCCATTTCTTATATCGAATTCTGTGTCGAAATATTAGGAGCATGAAGGATTATGTATGAGTCTTTTGAAGTTGATTCTATCGGAGTGAAACAATTGACCCTTTTTTTCGTACTCCAAAGCAAGAACATCAAAGAATATTCATTTTCTTATCTCAATTCTCGTGTCTAAAGTCAAAGTTTGAAAAATGTTAGGGGTGTACAGTTGGAGCTTATTGATTAGCGTTCAAAATATTGGGGGAGTTTCAAAGCTTCAATAAGAAGGGTATCAAAGAATATTCCCTTGAGAAAAGTGTTATCTCACAAAAAATACAAATAAACGCACAGATGAAGATTTGTTTTGCACAGCATGGACCAATTGACTTCGGCCAAGTTTCAACATCCACATGTTTATCTCTTGACCAATGATCGATTGAAATCTTTATTAACAATAGGGTAAGTTGTAAACATGAGCCGTCAGACTGTGTTCATTAGAGTTGGAAGTGTTGGATTATTGAGAGGGGGGTGAATCAGTAATAGAGAAATCTAATCCTTTTTAACCATATAATGCAAGTGTTATATCAATGTAGCATTATCATTCAATATTTACAGAGTAAATAAACAATGAACAAATGAAAAATCATACACATACACAGTACACCAATGTTTTTATGTGGAAACCCAAAGCGGGAGAAAACCACATAATGTTTTTTCTTATATGTCTTGAAGAATTACATTCATTGGAAGCACCAACTTCCTTTGTTTTCCAGTTACAACTGGAAGGAGGCTCCAACCCCCTAGTTTCTCAGGCTACAACCTAAGGGAATCTCCAACTCCCCAATTCTCTAGCTACAACTAGAAGGAGGCTACAACCCCCTATGTTCTTCGGCTACAACCGGAAGGTGGCTACAACCACATGTCCTTGCCCCGTCCAACCGCCCTTTCGTATAAGTAGAATGATGGAACCACTGTCACACTATCACTGTGATACATATTACTGTAAACCTATACCAATATACCTGAACCAAACAACCTGTACCAATAACCTGAACCATGTATCAACCATGCATCAACCTGTACCTCAACCTGTAATCAACCTGTTCCATAAACACGTGCATCAACCATGCACCAACATGTACCAAACAACCTGTAATCAACTTGTACCATCAACAAGTGCATAAACCATGCACCAACCTGTACCTCAACCTGCAAACCTTCCTTAACTTTAACAACAAGAGACTAGCATTTTCATCAAACTTTACTTTAGTCTCACACGACTAGTTTTGGATTAGTCAACAACCCTAACTTGAAATAATCATAACGATGTACCTATAATGAATAAAGATCTGAAAATAGTACAGGATGTTCTTCAGTTTGTTTTATGCAATTCCTCTAGGTGTCACTACTTGGAACCTCTCAGAAAAGGAGTTATAGCAAAAATGGCATACCTTGTTGAATTCTTGCTTATTCTAGAGAGTGAAATTGTAGAGCGTGCCCTGCACGAAATATTTGTTGTATGGATCTAAAAAATTTACACATAATACTATAGACTGTACTCTAACCAACACATTTGGTCTTACTGAATTTGGATATATTATGAAGAAGTTGTGATTTTTTTACCCAAAACACCTGTTTTAGACTAGTTTCGGGACTAGCCACAAACCTTATTTTCCGCGGAGTGTAATTCCAAAAATACAACGACCCACAAGCTGAAATTAGTACCATAGCTACTTGGATATATTTTCTCAATGACCTCCCAATTTCATGGTCTGAATCATTCTAGAAAAAAAGGTATTGCGAAAATGGTGAGATGACCTGTAAATAACATACCTTAGAAAGCATCATCAAAATAATTTATCCTCCCTTGAATTTTGGCCTTCTTTACTTCACCTTCCCTCTTAAATTCGGCTTAGATATCATTTGGTTACCTCGGTCACCTGTAGATATTCAATATGCTCAAGTGTAATTAAAATGAGAGTCTTGCCTCATATTTATACTTTCATGTAACTTCCTCAAGGGGTTACTTTTTACCATCTTAACCCAATTTCTTTATTTTAGGGCTAACCCACTTCTAACCACTTTCCATAATTAGAATTTTCTCCATTTACTTTATTATTTAAATAATCCTCCTTGACTTTGTCACTTCACTTTATTATTTAAATAATCTTCTTTGACTTTGTCACTTCATTTTATTATTTAAATAATCCTCTTTGACTTTGTCACTTCACTTTATTATTTAAATAATTCTCTTTGATTTTGTCACTTCACTTTATTATTTAAATAATCCTCTAGTTACGCGCAACGTTTGGCATCGGCCAGTAGCTTGGGGCAACACCCCAAATTTTTTTTAGCGAATTTTGTTATTTTTAGCAGGTTTCTAAATTAATCTCGGATTAAGGAATTAGGGTTTTGGTATCTTCGGAATACCTAAAAACGTTGTATATATTGTATGGTGAATGGTGAAATTTGATATAATGAAAAGAAGAAAGGTTTTCCCCGGTTGAGGGTTTCCGATATAAATCTCTGTGTACTATGTGTATGAGCCATTGATTAATTTTTGTTTTGCTTAAGAATCTGTATGCATTGCTTTACTTCACGGGTTTAAAACTTACATGTGGTATCAAAGCTCATTTTTGGCTTCAGAGGGATGCCTTTGTTGCTGAGGGTTTGGCTCAGTATTGATAGATCAAGTTTATCTTGGGTCTGTGATAAACCTGGGTTTAGTGGGAGATTTTGCAGTGGATATTCGAGTGTAGAAATAGGAATGACGAGCTCTTATAGAATCGAGATAGAGAAGTTCAACAATAAAAACTTTGAGCTATGGAAGCTCAAGATGGAGGACCTTCTTGTAGACAAATAACAATGGATCGTTGTGGATCCTGGTACACATCCTACTGGTACGCAGTCTACTGGCACACAGTCGATTGATACACAACCTACTAGTACACAAACTACTAGTACACCACCTACTGGTATGTCAAAGGAATATTGGGAGAAGTTGGATAGAAGAGCAAGGAGTACTATTCGACTCTGCCTGGCAGATTCAGTGTTGTTGAATGTCTCGGGAGAATCTACAACCAAGGAAATATGGGATAAGTTAGGGAATTTGTATCAATCAAAGTCCCTAGTAAACAAGTTGTTTCTTCAAAATAAGTTGTATCATCTTAGGATGGAAGATGGAGATTCTGTGACAGAACATATAAATTCCTTTAATACTCTGGTAAGTCAACTTGTCTCTGTTAATATTACGATTGCAGAAGAAGATAAGTGTATTACTTTGCTATGCTCTTTGCCAGATTCTTGGGATAATCTGGTTGTAGCAATTGGTAGTACCACTCAATCTACATTGAAGTATGAGGATGTAGTTGCATCATTTTTATCTAAAGAGATGAGGCGGAAAAACATGGATGGTCATAGCACAGATGCTTTATTTGTAAGAGGGAGTACCCAAGACAAGAATCATAGTAAGTCTTCGGGGGGGAGACCTAAATCTATAGGTATATCTAAGTCTCCAGGAAACTCTTTGAGGAAATGTTGGAAGTGTGGTAAAACATGGCATTATAAGAAATATTGCAAGTCTAAGAAGGTTGTTAAACCAAAGGGATCTGATAGTACCTCTTCCCCAGAGGTGAAAACCTCCACTGAAGAAGGAGGTGATGTTTACCTGGCATCTATAGGTACACATGTAGACTTTGATGTATGGTTGATTGACTCAGGTGCGTCATACCATATGACTCCTGACAGGGAGTGGTTCTTTGAATATGAAAAATACGATGGTGGTGATGTATTCCTAGGAGATGACTTGATAGCCAAAATCTTGGGACGTGGAAGGGTTAGGTTGCTACTAAAAGATGGAAGGATTAGAACTCTCCCTGGGGTTCTGCACATTCCAAAACTAGCTAGGAGCCTAATATATGTAAGCAATTTGGATGATGCAAGAGTGGATACTGTATTTGGAAAGGGAACTTGTAAGATGGTACGAGGAGCAATGGTGTTGATGAGGGGAGTTCAGTGTGGAACTCTGTACAAGTTGTTGGGAAGAACTTATACTAATGGGTGTAACCGTTCTATTTTCCTTGAGTAGATAAATAAAGAAGACAACACCAATATCATCCCTGAAAAGAAGACCATGTTGTGGCATCAAATACTGGGGCATAT
>SNQJ01S0117395.1:0-27703 GCA_010110895.2 Picea sitchensis
TCACAGTGCGAATTTACTATGTTTGGTAGATTTCAACGTTACTATGTTCAACACATAGTAACGTCATTGTCTTTTCTTTGTATGTATTATTTTCTTTTTATATTTAATAATGAAATAAAATTTTAACTATTTTTTTTTATATATAAAATGGAATCTTTCAAAAAGATATTTATAATCTTTCCACACTTATAAAATATCTCAAATTTAAAAAAAATACAAAATGTGGTATTTCTTAATATATTGCTTAATATATTTTTATTAGACATTTGGTTTAAAATGTAAAATGTTAAGTCTTTCTTGATATAATACATGAAATCAAATAAATAATATTGATATTGTGTTTTTCTTAATCAAATAATTAATATTGATATTATATTTTTCTTAATATAATAAATGTATTCAAATTTTCTTATATTATTATTTTTTTGTTTATATAATATGTTTTTTTATTGATATAATAAATGCAATCACGATGTCTTTTTCTTATATAATATTTGATATTTTCTTGATGTCTTTTTCTTATAAAATATGTGATATTTTCTTGATGTTATGTATTAACATTTTTTGTAATAAGTGATAAATATAATGTTTTTTCTTGATATAATAATGTGTTTTTTTATATAATAATCTTAATCAAATATTAATGTCTTTAAATATTGTATTTTTCATTTTTATTAATTAATTTACATGTTGAAATTAATTCAAATTGAAAAAAAATTGTCTTTTAAACTTAATCACTATCCACACCCATTACACTATCAATATCTACATATAAAACAAAACACATAAAGATTCTAAATATGTAGATATTTTAATTTCAATAGCATCTATAGTTGTCTACGAAAATTAACCTCAATCTCAGTATTGAAGAAAATAATCAATTTTCATCAATCAAACACCTACCTGTATCTTAATATCAAAGTATTTGTGCAGCATTCAAGCATGTTTGAATCAGCACAAAATTGGTTGGCTCTCAATCTTGATGAGTCATATCTTTATCATTTGGTTTTGGAATGACAAAAGTTTGTGATATTTGTTTTAATTTTACATAAATTAAAGGATGATTTCTCTACAATAAAATTTATATATTACTAGCAACAATCCACTTTTATAAAGTGGTTGATATCACGTCAGATGGAACTTGCATCATTTTCCACTTTTTATAATTAATGGCGTTGATAGAAACATATCAACCATAAGAGGCTGGAGAAATTGATAGTTGACGAGCATGCCTTAAAGGGTTACCATTAATGCCAGTACATAGGTAAATTATTAAATAATAAAAAGTCATTCTTAATAAATTTATTAGTGTAATAAAACTATTATTAATAGCAACAATCACTTTAATGGCAAATTCAATATTAATAATTAATAATTATATTAATAATGAACATTATATTATTAATTAGTAGAAAATGTAATTATTAATTAATAATGACTCATTATTAATAGCAACAACCAATTTAGAAATATTAATGTAGGTTATTGTATCTAAATCTAATAATAGCAGTATGTGTAATAAAGGGTAATTAATAATGAGTATTAATAGTATAATGGCAGTAATTAATAATATTAAATATTAGCAGCTACTTTAGTAATAAAATGTGTGACAATACTATGAAATAATAACAATTAATTGCAATAATAAATAATAATAATAAACATATTAAAAAATAACATTATTTATAATAGCGAAATAACATTAATATTAATGAAAATAATTATTAACAGCTATTTTAATGTATAACAATAATAAATATTTGTAATGAGTACTTTAGTAATAAGATATTTTTAATATTATAAATTAATAAGAAGCCTTATTTAAAATTAATAATGCTTTATTAATACAAATGAGTAATACAATATTTATAAATAAATAATAATAATAGACATACATTATTAATAATTGTGTATTATTATATTAATAATTAGTAATATTAAATTATAATGTATATATTGATGTTGTACACATTTAACAATGTCATCTATGGTTAGCTAATGTTCCTATATTGACAAATAACGATATCATATGCTTATTGTATTTTTTAATGTGTTGTTACTTTAAAGTGATGATTATCTACATATTATTATTTATTGGATATTGATGTAAAAACACTTATCAATGATATACAAGTTCTTATTATATTTTAAGTGATTTAGCAATATTCATTAAGTGATAACAAATAAAATATTATTTTAATTATTATTAATATATAATTAAATATTTTAAAATTAAAAAAATTGTTAAGCCTACTAAAATAATCCTACACACATTCAATGTAAGAAATAATCTAACATTGTGTTTTCTGGTAATTTTGCGTAGTATAATTTTTATAGCATGTATTTGGTTATGTGCTGGTTGGGTTTAATATTATATGGGGTTTTGCATATATGATTTATGAATCCAAACATACTCTATCTTTAAGATTTTTTTAATGATATATTAAGTTATTTGCATTCATAATGAAATAGTATATAAAAGTTGTTTCAAGTTTTATTTATTATTTAAATAGTAGTTAAGTTCAAAATATTAGCCATAGGATTTTAAGTTTATATGTGTATGAAGGTTTGTGTTATAATATGGAAATTATGTATTTCAAATTATTTTTTACTAATTTGTGTTGAAATATTAGATCACAAATCGTGATTGTCAAAAGCTTATCAGTTGGAGACGATGAGAATGGTGATGACAATGGGAAAGTGGGAAAAGTTCAACATTGTGGTGTCGTTAAAATCCTTTTATTAGGGGATGCATACTTTTTAGGTGTGTTGCATTATTAGTTTTAGTTGTGTTGCAATATTACTATATTTCATAACAATGCAGCCTTACTATATTTCACCATTTTCAACCTATATTTTCATCACATTGTATTGTAATGTGATTGAATCCACGATTCTTGATTTTACTATGTTTGGTAGATTTCAATGTTATTATATTTCCGTATACATTGTAGGGGGTGGAATTTTTGTCACATTGCGAATTTGGAATAAGTGTGTCACAATGAAATATCAACAAATGTTCATCACATTGCAATGTTTTTTTTTTTTTTTTTTATTCTTGTTTCATTGCTATCCACATTGTGATTTTAATATGCTTGGTAGATTTCAATTTTTGTCACATTACGACTTTGCAATAAGTGCATCATAATGAAACATCAACAAATGATCATCACATTGTGACATTTCCAAACGTTGCAATGTGTGTAACATATATGGATGTGGATAGGTATGTCGTCGCATTGTGTCGTTAATATGCTTGGTAGATTTCAAAAGTTAATTTGTTTGACACATAGATTTCAATTTTACTATGCTCCACACAATACGAAGTTTAGAAGTGTTTGTCACATTATGACATTATTATGTTTGGTAGATTTCAATTTTACTATGCTCCACACAATACGAAGTTTAGAAGTGTTTGTCACATTACGACATTAGGATCACCCATTGCATCACGTATTGCAACTTGAGAATGTTTTCCCTTATTGTGGCAGCGAGGTGATGTGGGACACATTAAATTAACGGAAGTGTTGTCCACGATAGAGCATTAGAAGTTATGTATCACATAGTACAGCATGAGGAAATGTTGCATATTGCAACAACATTGTTATGTGGGACACATTGCAGCATGTATTTATATTGCATTGTGACAATGTATTTATGTTGTCACATTGTCCGCGCTACTATCCACATTCACGACGTAGCAATGTTTGGTAGATTGAGAAGTTAATTTGTTTGACACATTGCGATGTTTGGAAATGTTTTGCACATTGCAACGTCCATATATGTTTTTCACAGTAGCAGAAACCTTGTGATGTTTAGTAGATTTCAATTTTACTATACTCACATTATTATGATGTTTTGAAGTGTTTTGTCACATTCGATGTCGGGATCATTGCATTTCCGTATTTGCAACTTGAGGAAATATTTTCCATATTATTTGTGATAGGGTGATGTAAGGACACGTGCGATGCTTGGAAGTGTTTGTCACATTGCGGCGTTAGGATATGTCACGTACAACGCGCCAGAGGAAATGTTTGCCATATTGCAACAACGGGTTATGTAGGACACATTCGCGACATGTTCTGTTGATCACATTGGGCATGTATTTATGTTTGTCCTGCACATTGTCACTCTACTATGCATTTGCGATGACATTACCTATTTTAATTAGTTAGCGGCGTCACTGATTAAATAGGATGCACAATATTCAATTTGAAAATTTGTGACATTACTATGTTCATCATATTGGGAGGAGTACCTATTTTCATCGCATTTGCAATGTTATGTTTTTCTGATGTTGACTTTATTATGTTTTTGGTTTCAAATGTTATTACTATCAATTCAGACATTTAGAGTTGCAGATTTTTACAGCATTAATGACTTTTAATAAAGTCGTCTGGTGGGCATCAACAAATATTCATCCGTGGAGACGATAAGATGACTAATGCGACCTGATCACGGCGACAAAGGCATCACATCCATATGTATTTGACACGGTAATGTTTGTCACATTGGCGGCGTCACATTACAACATTTACAGAATGTTTGTCATTTGAAGCGTCACTATGTTTTCAGCAGATTACAATGTTACTATGTTATAACGTTATGACCTTACTATGTTAAGCCATATTTCAAACTTTCATGTTTTCGTACATTTACTGCGTGTTAGCTATTGTTCACCATCCGCCGATTAATGACTTTATGTTTGGTAGATTTCAGTATGTTATTATGTTTAACTTACATTTGCGAAATTTGAATTTTGTCATTGACTTTTCAATGGTGTGTCACAATGGAGGCATCAACAAATCATTCATCACATTACAGCGATAGATCGTGAGCCGCAATCGCGATGAGCGTACTATCACGCGATTGTGGTATCGACACGATATTGGTTTCATTTTTGTCATTCGACTGCGATAGAACGTCATAGTAAGGCATCAACCGTTAATAAATCATTCTTCTCAGACGATGTCGCGACACAGTAGCGGTATTACCTATCCACATTGTATGGCGTTAATATGGCAGGTAGATTGAAAGTTAATTTGTTGCATTCGTGTTTGGAAATGTTTTGTCACATTAAATTGTATCGCATGTATTAGATCCACAATGGGCAGTATGATGTTTGGTGATTTCAATTTTACTATATATACATTCTGAGAGTTTAGAGTGTTTGTCACATTGCGGCGTCGAGATCTATGCATCACGGTATAACTTGAGGAAATGTTTTCCATATTGTGATGAGAGGGTGATGTGACATTGCGACATGTATTTATGTTCATCACATTGTGAAGGCATGTATTTATGTAATTGTCACATTGGCGGTACCTATCCACATTAAGAACAACATACCCTGGCCTGTCAAATTGCGACATAACTATGTTTTGTAGATTGTAATCTTACTATGCTCACAACATTGTGACCTTACTATGTTATCCATGGCTACTGGCCATCTCAGCATCACATTTGCGATGATATTGTAATGATCATCGATCTTGAAGATTTACTATGTTTGATGATGAATTTCAGCGTTACTGCTCCGAGCAACGCGCGTCATTCTTTGGCATGTATTATTTTCTTTTTATATTTAATAATGAAGTAATTTTAACTATTTTTATATATAGGAATGGAATTTTAAAAAGATATTTATATCTTTCCGCACTTATAAAATATCTCAAATTTAAAAATACCATGTGGTATTTCCTTAGTATATTGCTTAATATATTTTATTAGACGGTGGTTTACAAAATCTTAAAGAAATGTTAAATTTCTTCGGTATAATACATGGGGAATCAAATAAATAATATTGATATTGTGTTTTCTTAATCAGAGCCGTTAATATTGATATTATATTTTCTTAATGTAGAAGTATTCGAATTTCTTATATTATTTTTTTGTATATAATATTTTTTTATTTATTTATTTTAAAATCATTAAATACAAAAAGAAATTGTAAACATGACTAAAAAATAGATTGCCAAAGGAATTTTTTGATTATGTGATATTTTCTTGATGTTATATATTAACATTTTTTATAATAGAGTGATAAATATAATGTTTTTGCTGATGATATAATAATGTGTTTTTATATATAATAATCAATCAAGTATATTAATGTCTTTTTAATCAAATAATAAATATAATGTATTTTTTCTTGATATAAGAAGAGTATTGATTTTCTCCATACATAATAGTAAACTTCTTTAATAATTATAAATCAATGATATTGTTTTTTTATATAATATAATGTATATTAATATTTATTTTTAAATACTCCATCAAATCAAATCAGGTACATTTTATATAAAAGGATTTCATTTCATATATTTCATGTATTTTAACCAATCAAATAATAATAATTAAATTATATAATGTTTTCTTGTATATAGTTAATATGCAATCGATAATTAAATATATTTTAGTTTCGTCTGGCCCTTAAAATATTAGAATAACCCTAATCCAATTTTTTTTTATAACGTTATTCTTTCTTCACTAAAATCAGAAACGTAGATTAAGTGGGAACTTATTGTACAATTGAGATGTATAGTTACTGTCGGGTCTCATTAACTCTCAATTTATTTCTTTGATTAGATTGATCAAAATATAACGATAATATAGATGAGAGATATTTTACAAATCAATCAGGAATTGTATTTCGCAGCAATTATAGAATAAAGCCTTCTTCTACCGCGGGCGATTTCCACGCGTTGTTATATACCAATCCTAAAATTTGGCGCTTAAAACGCAGAACAATGCATTTCCATAAACATCACGCGCGTTCACCAGCGTACCGTTTCCGCGCGTTGTTGGTGCACATTCATCCGTAAATACATGAGCATCCATAAGCTTTACGCACTTCACATTCATAGCGAGCGTTCGTGCAGTGTTAAAAATGAAATTTGCGGTGAGCTGAATTATGCATCCGATTAACAATGAATTTAGTAAAATTGTAGTCGACTTAGATTATCTCTTAATCATTGATGCATTGGTGGTGGTTAAGGAGGACGGCGAGAATATACGACATCTTGAATTTACCAACCTAAGATCCAATTTTATGATTAAAGATTGATGATGCGCCATTGTCAAATGATTACGCAGCGAAGTTTTATAATATTTTTTAATAAATTTATAAGTTTATTCACATAAATTGCAATTTTATAATTTTATTGTTTCATAATTTTAATTTATAAATTTAAATTATAATATATTTTATATGTTTATATAATAATTTTGAAAGGTTGACACTCTGGTATATGGTAAAATATGAATGTAGAGAAACTTATTATTTATATTTATAATGGCCAAAAAGTCCTTATACAAAATGGGTTTAATTGGAAATAGTTTAGATTTTAATTTTTAATTCATTTACATTTTACTTAATATATGTTGCCAAATAATGAAATAATAAAGTTAATATAATTTAGCTTAAATAATGGAATTAAAGGAAATAAAGTAATATATTTAATTGGCCGAGTAATTATAATAATGAGTAAAGGTAGTTTTAGATACAAGATTTTACATCTATTTTTGTTGTGGTGAACTTTGAATTTAATGAAGCCAAAGTAATCGTTTAATTTTACATGCCAAATTAAAATTTACATATATTTAAAAAATGAATCTTTCATAGTGGATAAAATTTGGGTTTATAAAAATGCAGTTGATATTATTAATGTAATTAACCTTGGCAAATATAAGTTTATAAACTGGGAATATTAATATTTTGGCAAAACGGTTATATGTTGCGATAGGTAGCATTCTGGCAAGCCGGAATCAGGGAGTTACAAAATCTGAAGAAGGTTAGGTGACCTCTAGCAGTCTTTCGGCATTAACAATGCTTGGGAGACCGATCAGATGCAGCTGCTTGAGCTAATTCGAGAAAAATGACAAAAAATGCATACCTTGGTGGGTTCTACCAAGCTGAGCTGTAAGAAGGCGAGCCGAGCATTCAGCCAGGGGTGAGGTGTATCCACTAATAAAGATCAGAAGGGGCCTACAAGATATGTTGGAGGCTGCCTCCTTTTTTCTGCGCACTTTGTTGGTCTTTGGCCCTGAATTGGGTAAAGGAGTGACAGACCTGAAATTATCTTGAGGGTTGGAGGAGTTTCCCACAGCGAGGCCACTTCTGGGGTGACGGCAGGCGCAGGTTTCAGTCAGGCAGGGCACCTGCCTCTGAATGCAGGGGGTGGGATCAGGAAGGCTTTGGCATTAGGGATCTTCCTTAAGCTACGTTATGCGGATCTAGGGCTGCATCTTGCAGCTTTAGCGTCAAAATTTGTTTTTGTTTTTCAGAGTTTTCTCTATGTGAGTGTAGTAGCCTTGAACTGGGCTGGAGGTCCCTTCGCCTTATGCGTCCAGTTTGGTTAAATCATCTTCTTTGAAGGTCAGGCTCGGGGCTGAAAGGTGACTTTTACTTGATATTTGTAATCCTTGTGGAGGCGCAAAAGGAATGCGCTTAGTAGTCGACTCTTGGATGCTTTCCATTCCCCAAGAGGAAGCTTAATGGCTTCCGGGAGTGCTTTCGGTGCCTCAAACGCAAATCGCGGTAGCGATCCCCGCTGGCTCCATACAATGAAGCGTAATCTTATTTCCAATGTCCTCGAGAGTTCTTATCCCCAAAGATTAAAGGGAAGGTGCCAGGGCCAGCCTAACCCAAATTTCTTTGTGATCGTCTCGGGATTCAAAGTCAAAGAGTCGAGGCTAGAGGCAACCACAAGGCCCAGCAAAATGAGGTCAGTCGAAAACTAGATTATAGAGAATCTGAAGAGACAAAAACCCACGCCCTAGATGCGCTGAAAACCCTACTCACATACCCGGCATCTTAGCGATCTTATCCGTACGGTTTGTTTGGGCCATAACCGTAAAACTTTATAAATTGAGGCCAAAGTACCGCGAGGGTCCTCACGGAGATAGCTCTAGAGGAGGGATCTCCTCCATCTTCTTAACAAACTTAAAGCCCGAGAGAAGCGGTGGATTTCCGTCTGCCGGCGGATTCTTTATTCGAATGCTTCCATAGGGTCTTCTTTCAACTCAACTGATGGATGCAGGCCATGTTTGAAGCTGACCACATTAACCAAATCGCTGAATGATTCTGAGAAATGAGACCAAAACTTCAAAACGCATTACAAATGGAAGCGTGATCCGGTAAAGGAAGCGGCTGTTTGCTGGGTGGAATTAGCGCTCTCTGTGAGAATGCGTTTGGATGAAATTAGGCGTAAAGAACAGAGGATGGCAGCGATACTAATACGTCGGTACTTCAAATCGCCCACCGCAATCAGCCACGGAAGACTGAGGCGAAGTGACTGGGGACCACGAAGTAATGATCCGATTAAACATCATCTTAAGCTCCCCATAAACACAATTTAGTAGCGGCACACGGTATTACTGTGTATTATATTAATAGAACATATTAATAATATTACTAATGTGTACTAATTAAAATAACTTTTATATAATAATTTCTTAAATAATAAAATAATAAAGTTTATATATTAATTGTTTAAATAATAAAATTAAAAATAAAACAATAATTTAATTGTGATAATTATAATTAAATGATAAAATAATTGAAAATAGTTTTAAATAGCGATTTATTATTTTCTTATTCAATAATGTTTTAAGTTAATAAAAATACAGTAATAATTCAATTGTACATATAAATTAAAATTTATATATTAAAATTTGATATTTTTTTTGATCAATAAATTTGGATTTAAAATAAATTTGCTTTAATATTATTAATGTAATTATTTCTAAATATAAATCTATAAACTTAGAATATGTTAATTATTATTAATTTAAAATAAATGACAGCAATTTTCACTCTCATAAATAATCTGTCTAATCAATTTAACATAATGATGTTAATCTATAAATTCATATAAATATTATTAGTAGCAATTATTACTTATTAAAATAAGCCAATAACTTAGTTTCCACGGCCATAAATCATCTGCCTAGTCAATTTGATTCTCCACCATTTTCAGATAATGATGTTTCTCCCATCCAAGTGTGCCTTGAGAGTCAGTGTGCCTTGAGAGTCAATTTGATTTCGATGGCATACAGTTGTCCTGAAAGTCACCCATGCATTTTTAATATGGAAGAAATAATCAATTTTCCTCGATCAAACACCTTCAGGTATCTTAATAACATCCGAGTTATGTTACATACGTTTGAATGCCGTTTCTTTGTCTCTCTGCGAATGATCTTTCTCCCATTCGTAAAATTTTATTTCAATTGCATCCGGACACCGTTGGGTTCTAATATCAATCCCTATTGGTTATTGGCTGGACCGATGGCGGAATTTGATCAATTTTCACTTCTGGTTATTTTGTCTGCGATCATGATTGCAATCGGTCTTGCAGCCGACGATACCCAGTCTGTATTTGTGGGCGAAGGGTGCAGCCCCCATATGATATTTAGTACTACAGCGTTTACAGACAATCTGGATTCTGTTTTGAAATCCCTCCTCTCAAATCTCTCGTCAGATGGCTTTGCTACTTCAATGCGAATCAATTCTGGAAAAACGGATCCTGTCTATGGTCTTGCTGTATGTCGGAAGTATTTGAGCGCCCGCGAGTGCTCACAATGCGTGAAGGAAGCGGCGACACAAGCAAAAGCATTCTGTCCTCAAGCTAATGGTGCTCGTATTCATTTGGACGGCTGTCTTCTCCGCTATGAGAATAATACATTTTATAGTCAGGATGTGGATGCTGGGAATTACGTTTATTGTGCTTCCACAGATTACAACGATCCACAGCCATTCCTTCAAAGAGCCCAGGACTTATCCACGCAACTCATAACAAACGCTTCTAAAAATAACGGTTATGCCGTTGGATCCATTGATGGCTCCTTATATGGTCTTGTTCAGTGTTGGCCCTCCCTTACCAGTAGTAGTTGCCAACGATGTTGGACTGACTCGATCGATTACTTGTCTATCCCCTGGCGGCGTGAGTCAGGAGTCTCGAGGCGGAGAACATTTCATGCCATGCGCTACTCGTTTTTCACACGCCAGACTTCCGTATGAGTTTCTATAGATTTGATACAACTATTTATTTGTTTACGTTCTCTGCTTGTAGCGTATTGGTGCTGATACTGGCGCAGCTTCGCCACATTAACACCGTCGTCGGAAATCACCATCGAAAGTAGTGCCTATATTGTTAGGAAGCATTGGCGGAGCCGTCTTGGTTGTGGTGATGTGCTTGATACTCTTCTGTCTACATATTAGACATCGGAAGAACTATGATCGAACAGGTGATTGTATATCGTTTCATTATAGCTGTTTCCCTGCTAAATTCTTCTGAGTTCCTTAACTTGGTCGTATTCAACGGTTATGATAAAATTGCTTTTATGATGCTCTGCGCAGATGAGAATCTAGATGCGAGGGGAAATTTCGAGCAATTTATCTTTGATTACGAGGTTCTAAGAGATTCGACTGGAAACTTTGACATAAACAACATGCTTGGCAAAGGAGGATTCGGTGAAGTTTATAAGGTATAATTTCAAATGTGGATTTGATGAGTTTGTCCAAATATATGCGTTGTTTGGAGATCAATTATAATGTGTTTGGTGAGCAGGGAACACTTCCGGATGGGAGAGTTCTTGCCATTAGAAAACTGAACGGAAGAGCGTGAGACCGCTCAAGCCGCAGGGGATTTTCTGGTGAAGTAAGGAGTTCTCACCAGCGTTCGTCTACCGTAATCCTCTTGTTCGTTTATCTCGATTTATTTGCACGCCTTGAGGGCATAGAACGCTTACTGGTTTTACGAATTATATGCAACTATAGCAGTCTAAACAAGCATTTGTTTGGTAAGTTGCTGTTATTAATTCTATTGTTTTCGGGGTTCAATTTGTTAATTCCTGAAATCACGTTTACCAGTTTTAACTTGAATGAGGCTTTGAGATACTGGTATTGGAGCTACGCAGGAGAGATAAAAAGTGATTTGAACTGGGAAAGCCGTTTAAACATTATAGTGGGCACAACTCGAGGCCTTGCATATCTGCACGAGGATTCCATCGATCGAATTATACATAGAGATATCAAATGTGCAAATATACTACTGGATGACAAATTTTATCCTAAAATAGCCGATTTTGGATTAGCTAGATTCTTCCCAGAAGACCAAACACATGTTTCTACTAGAGTCGGAGGAACAAAGTAAGTTGTGCAATTCGTTTAATAATTTCTATCAGATGATCTTCTTTATAAGGTGTCAATTCCAGGGATTAATTCATCGTTTCAACTAATTTATCATGAGTCAGAGGTTACACTGCGCCAGAATATGCCGTCCACGGACAATTAACAGAAAAGGCAGACATTTATAGTTACGGGATTGTGGTTCTAGAGATCATGACCGGGAGGAAGAGCGTGGATAGAAGCTGCTTCAAGGCTTCATTAAACTATTCTCCAATTAGGTGAAATCTTTTGTTTTAAGAATCGGTTTACATTACATGAATTCTGGTTTTGATGAATTTATAGCGGAAACAAATTTAAAAATACAAAGAATTAGAAATGTTAAGCTTGATGATGATGCAGTTGGAATCAATGCAATAATCAAGTTTTGGATATTCATTGATCCAACATTATGACGGAAATACCCAAAGAGAACAAGAAACGTTGAGGAGTAATCCACAATTGCATATGCTTGCACTCAAGGCTCCAAGGGCGCTTCTACGGCCAACAATGTCACAGGTTGCGTCGATGTTAACCAACGATTTAGAGATTCTTGTTCAGCCTACACAACCAGCGTTTTTAGACGCCTTTGCCGGCAGACCTACGAATTCCTCCGGTACCTCCAACTCTGCAACCTCAGCTTCAACTCCGGTTGAATCTCATGGATCTGTCTCCGTATCACTAACTCCTCGTTAGACTAACTGACCGGCCATCATGGGGAATGAAGCATAATTTTAGTTTACACTTTGGCATAGTTAGATAAGTAACTTTTCCTTCCCTTCTTACCATCTTCAGGTTTGAAATTAGCTTCTGATTATAGCACAACAAAGGTCGATCTCATCTATGTGAGGAGAGCTTGCAGCTCAGTTCTGTAAATTAAATGAATTTGGGGTGGAATTGTTTGGGTACATATGTAAGTGATCAGTGGTTTAGTTCTGTGATGTAAATTTCGTTTTCTCTACTCTGTTCAGCTAAATGCAATTTGGTTACACATTCAATATTAACACACTTTTAACATGGTTCTTGCTGTTTTCTGTTTAAAACATCAAAGTGCCGTCTACATTTTGTCAAATTTGTGATGCTTGAATTCCGTCATATTTAAACGGGCATGGTATGTGATCCTTGAATTCCGTCATATGTAAACGGGCATGGTATTATTGCTCCACTGTTGAAATGCTCTTTATTACCCGCTCAGTCAAATTATGATTTCCGACGCATCTTCTTAAAATTCAGTCAAATTTATGATTTCCCGTGAATCTTCTTAAAATTCACAGGATTCTAACTGCGTGTACAATCTGAAAGGTAAAGCGCCGACCAACTCGATATCAAAGGCACATTTGATTAGATTAAAGACTTATAATGGAGGAAATGGGTTTAGATGAATCGGATGATAATTTAGTCTGGAAGATTTACAGGGTGGAGCCGAAGTTTGGGAGACGTCAGATTTGAGGCAAGTCTGGGCGGCTTTTCTTGATGGAATCCTTAGCAGGCGATCTAGTCCACGTGGCAGGGCCTCCCAGGCAATGTGAAGACTGAAGTTTTGAATGTTGGCTCTTGTCTCTCAGCAATCTTTTATTTATTAAATATGGGTATGAACTAGCACAACCATATCATTTATGGATTTGACATGATGGAAAGATGATAAAAAAGGACAATTAATAGCAAAAAAATCATGACATTAAAATTTAGACCTAAAAAGAATTTGAAATGAAAACTGAAGCAATTTAAAGAAATTCGGCACTTAAACAGAAAATATTAAAATCTGAAAATTTAGAAAACTGATTGGTAATTTTTTGGCAAAAAATTAAAACAGTAAAACTTTGAATTTTTATTTTAAATGAATTGGTTAAGACTGGCATGAAATATCCTTTGAAGGTCTGTTATGTTTGTAGTTTGTAACTTGCTTTGAAAGATTTTCATCATAGTAGACTTGATTTAAATTTAAAAAGCTGGTTTAAAAGAATTACAATTATCTAAGTTTATAAATGTGATGGTTTTTTTTTGGGGAAGTTTAGAATAATTAAAATCACAATTGACAGTTGTTGGATTTTTTGAATTATTTATAATGGTTAAAACTTTAAAATAATTTATAAAAATTTATGGCAGAAATTATACATTGGTCAAATCAATAACTAAGCGCCAAGGTACTTAAACTATCATCCAAATATAAAATTATATGAATCTAAATATGAAATTATGTGAGAAAATATTGAATTTAATGTATTTTAGAAATGATTGATTTTTAAAAATTGTGAAATTATATGAATCAAATATGGGGGAATTATGTTTCTATATGAGATTGATTTCCCAAAAATTAATAATGAAATTATGAATTCAAATGAAATATTGATTCGGTGTTTTCTAAATAAATTCATTTAAAAATTCCAATGAAATCCAAACCAAATGTTGATAACACTGTTTGTCTTTGCACATCTTGTATACCGATCAACTTCCGTCGATCCTATGTTTGAGAGTTGCGAAGGCTTTACGATCAATTCGATCTAGCTCATTGTTTACCATAGACTTGCATAGCGTGATTAGAAATAGAAAAACCTAAACGAACATTGGTTAGAAATGAAGAAAGCCACAAGCAGCTTGGGAAGAAATACAAGAAAGCGAACTTGGTGGTTGAAATGAGAGAAGAGAAATAGAAACGGCTTAGAAAGTGCTCAATGTAAAATGGCCGAGAATTAAAAAGCATGCATGCACTGAGCAAAGTATTCAAATGTAAAATGAGTGGAACTAAAAGGACAATAACTCTCCATATACTCACAATTGAAAACAATAATTAAAGAAAGAAGAAACGGAGAAAGAGATATTGGGAATGAGCGACAATTGATTTCCATATTAAAGTATGTAAACCTTGACAAAAGTTATCTGGATTTCTGACGAATTGCTTGTATAAACTAACTGTTTTTTGCTAACTAATTAAACCACGAGATTACACCAACTATTAACACTCCCTCTTAATCTCGAGGATTACATTATTAATAATGCCTAAACTTTAACATTGAAATTGAAATATCTTTGCAAGTGGTTTAGTGAAGATATCAGCTAGTTGAACTTTAGAACCACAAAATTTTAGAAAAATGCCACCATTTTTGACGAGTTCACGAATTAAGTGAAATCGAGTATCAATGTATTTTATTTACATTAGAAACACATTATTAACCGACAAGGAAATGGGTGAGTTATTGTCACAAAAAATTGAAATAAGTTATTTTGTAATAGTATATCTGAAAATCCATGAGAACCTTTTAAGCCAAAGTAGCGACATCTTGCTGTTGTTACTGCTACATATATTCAGCTTCTAAGAAAGAGATGATGAAACTATGGAAACGAAAACTTTGCTAGATGCCCATGAAATCAAATTCTTCCAAAAGCATAACGAAGTGCTTTTCATCGTCAATACTTCACCGCATCCAGCATGGGGTACCTTTGTAGAAAGCACTCATGCATTTTGTGTACCTTACAAACCATAAGTGGTTGTACCTGCAATGTATCTTAATATTCTCTTACCAACTTTCCAATAAGAATACTTAGGAGATTCCATAAACATGGAAATGTAACTTGTTGCATATGTTATGTTAGGTCTTCTAGTATTAGGATACATAAGACTACCAACAAGTTGTTTATATAATGTGGAACTTATTACTGATCCCAAATCTTCCTTGCTTGATTTAGTGCCAAAATTATTAGAATTATCCAGCAGACTTACCGCTTTCCATCATAGAATTTCTTTCTGACGTCCCGGTGACATATTTTTATTGACTAATAAATATACCATGACCAGATTGTTCTACTTCAATTCCTAATAAATACTTCATTAATCCAAAATCTGTCATTTCAAACTCATTTTCATGGCTGATCTAAATGCAACTAACATCATGTTTCTGAGTAGCCAGATCATGATAACATAAGAACATGGGATGAGGAATATTACCTATTTGGGTTACCTTGATAACAAGGTAGGTTCATTTTAAGCTCCCTCATTGCATCTTTTAGTCAAATAATGATCAATCTACTATATACCAAACAAGACTTGGCTTCAAACCATTACAAGGGAGACTTTCTTCAGTTGTACACTCTGATCTTGTGTTTGTAACTAAAATCTGGTGGTTGATGAACATACACTTCTTCATTTAATACTCCATTCAAAAAGGAGGACTTAACATCCATTTGATAAATGGGACCACTTATTTTGTCTTTACCAGTAAGCTAAGTAATTATCTAATCTTGCTCGGTTCAAAGTTCTACTATAATCAATTAGCACGAGGTTGTTGTGAAGAGCCTACGGCAACTAATACCACTTGCTTTACATGTTCTCGAAAATCTCACCTACATTCAGGTTTAGTTTTATAAACCATTTTGACACTTATGAGCATTTTATTCGGTAGATCAAGTGATCCATGTGTTGTTTTTCTTTTCAATACAACCTATTTCATTATTCATTGCATCTACCCTACTATACTTTTTGCTTGCGGCTTCATCAAAACAAATTAGGTTGGATGAGAAAAATGCTAGTATTACCATTATCATCTTGGTCATATATATCCCACAAACTTCTCGTTCTTCTTTGATGATTAGGTTACCGAATCACGAATCACTATGGGGATAGAAGTGAATCGCCGAGAGATTGGCAGAAGAATTATGAGATAAAGAACTACTTTCATTTTGAACATGCAATCTTGGAAGGCGTGTTATTGATTCTTGATTTTCATCTTTCTTTGTAGGTGCTTGATGTTCATCTAACTCCAAGAGAAGGATTGTGAGGAGTATTGTTTTCAATTTCATCCCAAGATTTATCTTCCATAAACTTAACATCTCTACTAGAAATTTCTTAGTAGAAGTATTATATAATCTGTATGCTTTCGGTTGTTCACTATAGCCAATAAAATGTACTTCTCACTTCTATCAGCCGGAAAAACTATACTTGGCTCTTAGGAACAATAGATGGGCAAAAGCAACTAATATAAAATTTTGAAATGAAACGATTTTTAGCCAGTCCCTCCATTTTTCTTGGTGCTTTGCATGAACAACACGGAAGTTGGTGATACATTAAGTAATATAGAATTAGACATACAAAGCGGCTATACATTAATGAAATCACTGGACTTTCTTCTTTATGCAAGTAAACTCAGCCATATTCATGATGAGATGCGTTCTTTCTTTGCATCCATTTTGTTGTGGAGTATATAAATTAAAATCGTTTTACCTTTTTGTACATGATGTTTGCCCAAAGAAACTCAACGGAGAACTCTCTTTAGTCATATTCACCTCCTCCATCGGATCTCAAAACTTTGACAAATCGACAACTTTGTTTCTCTGCTTCAGCCCTGAATTATTTGAATCGAGTGAAAGTCGGATTTTTAGAAAATGGGCTGAAACTTTCACCCACTACAATCGTCAATAAATGTCAGAAAATAAAACTTCCACCAATCATTACGGTTTTCCATGGGTCCGTATTGAACTAACTCTAAGCCATTCTTTGGCTCTATAAAGAGGGATGATGGAAGAACTACTCGGTATTTTTCCTATATCACAGCTTTCTAAGGAAGGAATCTCGGTATCGGAGGCAATCCTGTCACCATAGATTGTATCTTTATAACAAACTCATACTTTTGACTAGTAAATGACCATAGCGATAATGCCATAACTCAGTTTTAGATCCGCATTAGAAGTATTACATGCATAAATCTTCCCACTTCTCATTTCTAATTGAAACAATCTGTTCTTTGTCATGGGGATTTTTGCAACAAGTCTTTAGTTTGATTAAGAATTGTGCAAATGTTGTTGTGGAAATTGGCATCATAACCATGCACCATTAATTTCCCTACACTCAAAAAATTGTGTTTGATATTTGGTACATAATAAACATCAAGAATATTTTCACTTCCATTGGTAACAACACCTTTCGATGCTTTGGTCGAATGATCATCACCCAAACTAATTATAGTAACAAGAGATGTATCAAGATTAGAAAGTAAATCCACAGCAATGACCCGGAGTCCTTAGATTGCTACATGCACTATCAACGACAAAGCGTCTTTGTCAAATTCCCGAAGATTGACGTGAAATAAAGTATCAGGTGTTTCACTTTATGTGACATTAGTTTTATTTCTAAACTGCAACTTACAAAATTCAGATATATGATGACCCAACTCTTTACAATAACGACATTGAATTACTGATTTACTTGTCCATCGTGCGATCTTGTGAAGCCGTGATGCGACACTCACGGTGATGCCCATTTTATTCGGGTTTATCTCTTGTTTGAAACGTCCTCTACCGTCCTTGACCGTCCGCGAAAACCTCGCTTTATACGTCATAGACTGCTTTAGATACGATGCGTATTCGTGCAGATCCAAAGGGTCTTGCTTCGTAGGATAACAATGAACCGATCGAGATTCTTCGCAGAAAAATTGTTGGAATCTTTCCTGATATGAAGGCGATAACAACCATTTGAATTTCTTAGTTGAAACTTCTGGAGCTTTTTCAACAGCTCTTTGATTCTATGAGTTCTTTTTTATTAATCAAGTTGATTAGCCATACCCATCACTTTAGTCATAAACTGATCAACTTCGATTCCGCTCAATCTAGAGTTTCGAATTGGGTTCCTATGAGTTTGAAGTCTTAGATTTCTTTATCGGTAGCCTTATAAATAGCGAGGATATCCATGCGCCCCTTTTGCTTGATCTTGGCACCAATAATTTTGAAATATTTGAATCATCTAATGAGCAAATATGGTTTGGCACCTCGCTTCTTTTTGCTTCAGGATCCTTTCATCTATTTTCTTACTTTGAGCAAATACGATCATATTTGCAACAACGTTGCATCGGAGTTCTATGAACACCATTTCCAACACAATCCAGCATCCACGACCTTTGAAATGAGAAGCCACCTTCTCTCCAAAAAGGTAATATAGTGGATAGCAAAGTTGGATTTTGCTTGAATTCCAAACCAGGAACTAGACATTGGCCGCTTATAATTCAAAATTACCCACGGCTAAAACTCCAATGGTATGGAAATCGCGCGATAAATAAGAACCAAACTCGAAATGCTTTGATGAAAAAATGAATGCAATCTGTTGAGGAATATGCGTACGGTTTGAACATCAATCTCTGACAAAATAAAATGGCAACAGGCAGGCAGATAAAATCTTTGAAGCATGATAATATTATTTCGCGTGCAGTGATGTATTATTATTGCCCCTACCCAGAGCAAACCTTGGTAACTTCTGAACAACGATATGCAGGAAACGCACCGTCTTGAACGCGTGAGCAGACGGTAAATTACGGAAGAGGCGCCTTAGCGGGCAATGAATGACGTTCAACAAGTTCTTCTTCGAATCAGGGTAGAGCATCACAGTGAACTCTCTACTCCCAACCTCGGCGCTCGATACCGCCGAAACAATGAATTAAAGAAGCCGGAGAAAGATGGCATGGGGAGCGAAACTGGCTGTACGATTGATTTCATATTGAAATGTATAAATAATGACAAAAAAAAGTTATACCGTTTCTGAACCGGAGTAACTGTAAACTAACCGTTTTACTAACTAATTTAGATCACAAGATTACAACTCTTAACGCTGCAACAATGTGAAAGGCCGGTAAAACAAATTTGGTATGTGTAGGCGTACTAAGTAAAAATGCGGATAAAGGTGCGATGCTGCTCTGCCCACCGGTGTGTGGCGGCATGCGAGAGCTAGCAGTAAAACATACTATGACTGATAAATAAAAGGTGGACCCACTTTATACCCTCACGAATTTTACCTTGTATGTAAAATGATCGGAATAAAATGCGAGGGTTGCCAGGAGTAGTATGCACTTAATTATTCAAATGTGGCTTGCATATATATTGATCATGGTTAATCATGTAAACATGGTAATTATATAATCTTCTGATTTCTTAATATAATTAGGTAAAATGTAGAAAAGTAAACCAATTTGATGCATTTTAGGAAATCACAGGAAGTTATCATCAATAAATTTCATTCATTGTTGATTTGGGAGGACGAATGAATATGAGAGGCATCTTCAATTTAGCCAACCATCAAATTAGAGTTTATTATTAAAAGATCATTAATTGCCCTTGATAGGTGTATGCATGCTCGTAATTCTCACTAGCAACAACCACTTTATAAAAATTGGTTGATATACTCCATCATACATCATTAATTTTGCAAGGAATGGAAATGAGTAATGCTGGAATATATATTAACATAAAATTAGTTATTATAGATGACTCCCCTCGACATACTTTGGAACCACTTTTTAATATACTAGCATACTCTATAAATGGGAGAATGGTAATGCTGAAGTAAATGAGCATTGAGTATTGAAAAATGGAAATTGAGATTTAATGAGTACTTGTAGGTGACTAGGAAGCTCATCTTCCACGCTTTTCTTAATATTGTTTTTAGGAGGTGGAATTAAAATTTCCCTTTAAACCCTAGTTCAACAAATCATAGAAGACACAATTTCTAACTCCTATAAACAAAATGGGCATAAATTACGTAATTCTTTTTCCTTTTACCTATTGCTTTGTAAAACTAAGTCAAGATTTTAGTTTTTTTATTAGTTCTATAAGCCAACAAAATTTTATAATTCTCATAATACAATATAATATATTATGTAAAGATATGGTATTCCCAAGAGTGAATTTGACCTACCTAATTTTCATATCTAGAGTGCGCATATAGTATGTTAAAATCCAACCTACCATCTCATGATGAGTGTTTTTTAGATGCTAATTTACAATTTTACAGAATTGATTTTGAAAAACACATGTTTTTATATTATTCTTCCATACTAATAATAAAATTATATATATATATATATATATATATATATATATATATATATATATATATATAACACACTATCTTATTCTACATAAAAGAAATTGGAAAATCTATGGGTCTAAACTAGGAGACAAAGATAACCTGATTACATTATAGTTTTGATGTAAGGAATCGAAGGTAGGTACAAAGAATAAAGGTTTCCTACCGCGTGACCAACAACATTGCTTATAAAATCATTTAACCAAACTGATAGTTGTTAAGGTATTGAGTAGACCCTATTTTGCCCTTGCCTATGGGCAGAGGAAGGTGGGGTGCTTAGGAGTTATGGAAGAAATAAAGCACAAAATGATCTCAAAAGCTAATACACCCAATGCTTTGATACTTGATTCCCATACTGGTGCAAAGGATGGTCCAATATCCAACAGAAAAGCATGAGGGAATGTTATATTAATTCTAAACCCATTTTAGAAGTGTATATAGGCTTTCCAACATGTTTCTAGATACAAAGCACTTGAGGATTTTTCACATGGAGTAAGATTAGGATGTATTATTTGCAATTCAGATGCAACCATTTGCAATTCATATGCAACATATTTTATGTCCACAACATCAAGGTAATGTGGTAAGGTTGTGAAGGAACAATCAGCACGCCCTTTCAAGTTACTTCAAAGGAAATAATGAAAGCTTATTCATAAAGCTTTTGATTCACTAACTTGGACAACAAGGTTCTTATGTCTATAAAACAAATGCCTTTGATCGTCTTGTTTGTCTTGATGTTGTTCTCCCACAAATACTTCTTAATATGTCACATCCAATGCATACCTAAGGGGCACATGACATATATTGTGTGAAAGTGAAATCAACATATACATCTTAGAAAGAGAGTGCCTACCTGGTGACCGATCATCACAGGACAATTAAGTCCAACATGGAACACCACCATTACCATCCAAAATAAAGGCATAGAAGTAAGAATTGCCATGGAATCTATTGCAAATACTATTACCATCTTAAAGTTTTACTATGACACCTTACAATTGAATAATATGAACAAGAAGAACATACCCATGAAGAATTCAGACCAATACATGATCTCATTATGCTGGATTGTTGCACACCTTCTTTCCTTCTCAATTTCAAGCTCAATGCTACAAATATACATGATCTCAATAGAATCATTGAATTGTTGTACCTTCTCAATTTCAAGCTCAATGCTACAAATATTACTTTTAGTAACATTTACTGCCAAAGAATCAAATTGTTTAAGATTGGCACAATTGGACTTCACTTGTGATATAGCTTCAACTTTATATTAGTAATGACAAAAACCATCAACCAATATATAATCCCTTTGGTTGAGATACGTTTTGCACTCCTCAAATGATCTTGTGTAAGCCTTGAGTGGACCGTGTTGGAACGTTTATTTTTTCATTCGCTTTGCATTTTAACAAAGTAGAAGAACATTTTTTAAATTGACGTTGTTGTGGTTTTGACTAGAAAAAATTAATAATAATAATAAAATATGAAAATATAATAAAAGAAACAATGACTATGTTTAGGTTGTTGGTGTGGAAATTTCATATCCATGAATATTACATTAATTTATTAATATAATAATAAAATGGTAATTTTCTCTGACTGGGTAGACCCTAATAGTTTAAGAACATGTGTGTTTCACCCTAGAGGTCTACATGTAGTTTGTTGTTATCAATAGCTATATCATTTTCTTTATTTTATTTTCATGATAACAAAGACTTTCTAGGCACTATTTAGATTTTACAATGAACAAGAATAAATAACTAGGAACACAAAGATGTTTGGGAAGTTTACTCTGTAAGTTAAAATTTTTAAAAAGATGTTAAAATTATATATGTAAAGTTAATATTTTTCACAATGTAAATTGTTTTTGGGTTTCAAAACCAGAGATGGGGAGAAACCAAAAAGTCAACAATGATGCTATATGTCAAACTCATATTGTCTCTATGATGATCAATATCTCAAAATATAGTAGAGGTATTTTATTTTATTGGACATTTAACTTTCCAACCAATAAAAACTAATAAACAATCTTTTAATTTTTAAATATATGAAAAAAACACATTTTACCATTAAATATTACTTTACCATTTTTTTACTTATAGACGAAGCTATTTCTATAAAGATGAACAACCATTCAATACAGATTGTATTGAATATGTCTTTCCATATTTTCATTTCACCAAATTTGTGTTGAAAATCATGTAAAGTCTACCATGTGAGTACTCATTAAACTCAATGTGAATACTCATTAAACGCAAACACAGATGCTATAAAATGAACATATTATGTAATATATATTCAACACAACACAATAATAAATGCCAGGTAAATATATGTCGGTATTTAATATCATAAAGTAATGTTGTATAGAATATGCAATAACACACACACCATTGAGCATTTAATGCGTATTGTAATCTCGTGAGCTTGTGACCCAGCTCTAATCCGTGTGATATCAAAAGTAATTCTCTTCTCTTATATGAGCATAATGCTCAGAAGTGATATTGGATTTCTTCAATATCTACCCATTCTCTTCTCTCAAATGATCCACCTAAGCCCTACCCATTCTCTTCTCTCAAATGATCCACCTAAGTCCTCATCTCGTCCAAGTGTTGTTGTTTCCGGAACCGAGATCTCTTCGCAGATCCTCTTTTAGACAACATGCTTTTGTTCTTCCTCTCATATATCACTTGTTGCTCGTCTGCTTCATTAGAGGTTGAATTGCTCCAAAATGTGAGATGGCCTCCCCATTGTACCCAGGAGAATGCAATGAATCCTGAGTTGGGCACCCCCTGTGCACCGACAGAGGCACTGATCTATGCGTGGGCACTCCAGTTTTAGCCCCAGGAGTATTCAAATTGGCACAAAATGGCATATCGGTATATTGGGTACTCCCCATATCATATATCTCTCTACTAAATTGTGCTGGATGCATATTGGTATATTGGGTACTCCCCATATCATATATATCTCTACTAAATTGTGCTGGATGGATTGGGATTACTAAGTTTTTGTGAAGCTTCATCTGATTTGAATAAAAAACGAGCATCTGATTTGACTGCAATTATGCTAAAGAGGGAAAACCAGGAACAAATGTTTCATATCCTAGCTTCATAATCATTCTGTCTGCTACAGAAAATGACTCCATTACCGCTCCCTCTGATGAATTGACTTGGATTGGAGATGCCACCATATACCCAAATCACCAGGGAAGGTATCAAGATCTAGAATGGTTGGAGAGACAAAATTTGGGAGTTTTCAAGGAAGCCCAAAGGATACAATCCTATAGCAATAAGCAGCAACGGTAATGAAAAAAGACTTGTAACACATAACCAAAATCATATACAACGGTGGGGTAGCTAAAACAGACGCTAGGGGATAAAAGCTTGAAGAACAAGTGACAGGAAATTGGATTAAGCAGAGCATATATTTATGGATTTGGATTAGTAGAATGTGACTGTGTGAAGGAACAGGGGCCACCTTTCCTTTTCGACGGGTGCATGTATGTATGCATGTATCTACAATATGTGTAAAAGACAAAAGATTGTTTTAATAAGTTATTGAGAGACTGGTAGAAGCACGCTTGCCCAACCAGCAAGAATGCATTGCATAAAGCCACATGCGTATGAACGTTAATGAGATTGCTCTCAAACATCTCCATGAACAGTTCTTGTAACTACTTAAAGCTCTCCGATTAACTGTGCATATAGCTTTGATAAAGTCTGCAAATAGAGATATTCAAGCCCAAGGACAATTCTACAAAAACAAGAAGAAATTAAAGGCAAAAATAGTAAAAAAATGCCATGAAAGGAGTTACTAAGGACATCATTGCAATCTTAGTTCTGAAGAAGTACATTCGGATTTAAGCCTTGTTATTGAATAAGTGCTCACCTCCATTTACATGCCCAGCTCACTGCTTTCACCGGAGGCTGCTGCATTGCTGTCTACCGGGACCCCTCTAAGGAAAAGCACATCATTCTCAAGGAAAGGGAGGAGCGCAGCTCTCGCTCGCTTCTGTTTTTTAAAAGTGCGGCGACAGACCTCCATGGGAGACTGACTGCCATAGGAGACCGCCCACCATGGACGGTTTGTGAAGGTTATCGAGCCAGGTGAAAGAGAAGTCAGTACGTAATTAGGGCACCGAAAGTCAATGGACATAACTTTGAGTCAAAATCCAGATTTCAACGAAAGGCACATGCCTGTCTTCCAAAATGCATGTTACGGTTCCAAAATAAAGAATTCCGTGAAGTTTATCCGAATAGGCTGGCTCAAATATAAATTTGCATTCGTGGGTCGATCTTAAGTAATCATTGAAGTCTACGCGGATTTGAGAAACAATAAAAAAATATTTTTCTACAGAAGATAAAAAAGAAACCTAAAGCGATATAACCATGGGTGCCAACAATACCAATCGATGAATCACCTTTGGAGTAGGCTCGAAGAATCTTAGCAAAACCAAAATCTGCAACATGGGTCTGATAATCTGAGTCCAACAAGATATTGGTGGACTTGACATGTTTGTAAATGATACCTGGCTGGCAATCGTGATGGAGATAAGCCAGCCCGTTCGCCACACCTAAAGCTATCTTGTAACGAGTAGGTCAATCAAGATTCGTCCCCCTCTTTCCTCCGTACAGAGATTCCCACAAATTCTCGTTGGGCATGTACTCGTACACCAGCATATTTGAATCCTCGTTTGAGAAATAGCAGTATATTTTGACAATATTCTTGTGCTGGATCGTTCCCGACGTCTCAACCTCTATCTTCATTTCTCGGTCTATTGGGCCCTGTCCGCCATGGCGGCCATTTTTGCAAGTCCAGAGCTTTTTTACGGCAACAGACTCACCATTGCTTAGCTGGATTTGGACATTGTGCCAGAGACACCATGACCGATAACGTGCTCCTCATACATGGATTCCAGAACTTCATGCTCATCGAAGTTGCGCTTGTGGAAGGATTCCATCTCCCAAAAAATTCGGCTGCTCACTTTATTAGTATCTCGCCGATGCAACCTGCATCCTCTGATGAGCATGCCGATGATCAAGAATGTAAATACATTCCCACTAATAATCTATCCAGTGATCCATCTCTCCTCCTGATAAACATATCCTTTATGAGGATCAAAAGGCTGCAAAGATTCTAAACCTTGACCACAGGCCAGGGTTTCAAGAAAAGCTTTCGACACTGGTCCTGTTAATGAATTCCTTGAGAAATCAATAGAACTGAGCTTCAGAGAAGCCATGATATTCGGTATTTCTCCAGAAAGCATATTGTTTGAAAGATTCAGATAATTAAGGACTTCCATAGAACCGAGGATGGGAGGAATGTGTCCTATGAGCTCATTATATGCAAGATTAATGGAAGACACAAACTTACAGCATTCAATCTGACCTGGTATGGGTTCTGAAAATTTTTTTTCCTGCAAAAGCAAACTATTCAACAAGCTTAATTTCCCAATCTTATAAGGTACATCTCCCATTAACTTGTTGCCGCTAACATCAATTTTTATCAACTGCAAAGCCTTCCCAATCTCTACTGGAAAGTTTTCAGAAAATCCATTTCTCTCCAGAGATAACTCAGACAAATTCCTCGCATTTCCAATCGCAGGAGCTATCTCCCCTTCAAAAGCGTTGAAGTTGAGATCCAGTATCGAAACATGTGGGAACTCCCATATTCCCCTTGGAATTCTCCCCCTCAGTTTATTCTTACTCACATGAAAATGCAACATACTCTTACAGTCTCCATACGACTCAGGGACTTGGCCTGTAAGCTCATTTTCTAGGACAAGAATAAGCTCATTTTCGAGGACAAGAATATACTGAAGATTGCCTCCACTGCACAAATTTGGCGGAAGCGGGCCCCTCAGCTTGTTCTGTGAGACATCAATCATCTTGAATTCAAACATAGATCCCATCTTTGGAGGCAAGGTCCCTATGAGAGAGTTCTGGTACATAGAAGTACCAACTAAATTCCTGAACTCACCAAATCCTTCAGCTATCGCCCCCGAGAGATTATTATCATATAATTGTATAAAATGTAATTTGTTCAGCTTCCCAAAGTCTTCCGGAATTCTCCCACTCAGCCAATTTTTGTTTCATTCTGTAACGACAACTTTTTTATGGTGAGGCCATGTGTAGAGTACAGGAGATGGTATAGGAATGGTGAGGTGGTGGATAGAGTACAAAAGTATTTATGATTTATCTCTTAATGTACAATAAAGAGATAGGATATGTAGATACATGATATGACAGTTATTTCTATAATAAATGTAGAGTGGTATGGTGAATAAAGAGGGTTTTTTTAAAAACCTGTCAACATCACGAATGGTGAACAAAATGGCGAAGGCTATCCACCATGCAGCAGACCAATCATTGGTTTACTGCTGCATGGTCGAATGATTAAATATATGATCCATCATGGCATGCCATGATCTATCCACCATGAGGCCATCATGTAACTGCAGTGACGACCAACGACTTAACCTGCCGGACGACCTCGCCGTGATCCTGTTCCGTGGAACGTCCCGTTATAGTAATTAACTGCAACTGCAGTTTGGTGAATGGATGGACGAGCGCGCTATAACCAAATTCAAATTTTGAATGTGCAAATTGGCGGAAACAATTCCCCCAATTGCCACCATTGCCATTACATTGGCCAGTCTCACACTCAATTGTAGTGGCTCGTCCGGTAATGCT
>SNQJ01S0117396.1:20745-35844 GCA_010110895.2 Picea sitchensis
AATGGTCCAGGCTCAACAATCTGGGACAAACATTCCTTAGGGTTTATACATTCTCTCCAGGGTGCACTTTGATTAGTGTAGGAGGAATGGCCAAGGGTGGGGAATGGTTCATGATCAACATTCCTTAGGGTTTATACATTCTCTCCAGGGTGCACTTTGATTAGTGTAGGAAGAATGGCCTAGGGTGGGGAATGGTCCAGGTTCAAAAGACAAGACAATTATTCTTCCTTGCTTGAGAAGAATAGTCCAAATATCTCATTGTTCTACTCTGAGGGCAAATATTCTTTCATATCTCACAGATGTGAGTGAAAGATTGGCCCAGATGATTCAGTTTATATCATAACATTGTTTATATGCAGGTTGCTATCAAATGTTTGTTATGAAGACTGTATGACAGTAGATGTATACTACTGTGGTGGATATGTTCCACTGTTTGTGACTATATGATGCTGATCAAATACTTGTGTGTTACTTGGTGTGGTAGTGTACCACTAGATTGTAGTTATGTACTACTATGTATAGACACAATTGTGTTGTATTTTTGTTCTGATTGCCTTGAAGACTATCAACAGTTTATTGGAGACAATCATCAGCCAGATGAATGATCCTCCAAGAGAAGAAGTTGGCCAGAAGAAATAATAATATACTAAACAGACAAATACCCAAAATAAGAATTCAGCCCCAGTAAGTCTACCAGAACCACTATAAATACAGGGCACCAGTCTCTCATTTGACACATCTCAACAGTTGCAGAGAGCCAGTTCTGCGCAGTGCAGTTGCAATCTTGTGCGCAGGTTTGGAGGAGAGATGCTGGTGCAGTTGCTGTAGCTAGCAGTTATGTTTTGTCTTGGACTATCTCTTGGCTAGGGTTTGGACTATTTGATAAGCTCTTGTTGATGCACTATGCTTGGGGAAAGGTGCGCTACCCTTTGTATGAATATCTAGGCTAGGGTTTTCTTTCGGAATGATTCTCTGTCAAGGTTAAGGCACTCAGAGGGTGGCTTCGGCCTATGGTTGGGTAACAAGGGTATTGTCAATGGTAAAACGAGCACACATCCTTCATATTCTAACACACAGAGCTTGCTTCAAACCGTACAAGGTTTTCTTTAATTTGTACACTCGATGCTCTTGTGTTTTAAATTCAAACCCAGGTAGTTGATGGACATACACTTCTTCATTTAACACTCCATTCAAGAAGGAGAACTTGACATCCATTTGATAAATAGGCCACTTATTTTGTGCTGCAATGGCCAAAACAAATCGAACAATATCTAATCTTGCTACAGGTGAGAAAGTTTCACCATAATCAATGCCAGGTTGTTGTGAAAACCTCTAGCAACTAACGTTGCTTTGTGTTTCTCAATCTCACCTTTTTCATTCAGTTTAGTTTTATAAACCCATTTGACACTTATGACATTTTTATCTACAGGTAGATCAACTAAATCCCATGTATTGTTTCTTTCAATAGCTTCTATTTCATTATTCATTGCATCTACCCATTCTTTTTGCTTTGCAACTTCATAAAAACAAGTAGGCTGAGATGAGAAAAATGAAAACTATACTACATTATCATCTTGGTCATATATATCATAGAAACTTCTTATTATTTGATGATTATGATTAGAATCCGAATCACTATGAGATGAAGAATCATTATGAGACAAAGAACTACTTTCATTTTGAACTTGCAATCTTGGAAGATGTGTTATTGATTCTTCATGTTCTTCTAACTTTGTAGGTGCTTGATGTTCATCTAACTCAAGAGAAGGATTGTGAGAAGTATTGTTTTCCATTCCATCCCATGATTTATCTTCCATAAAGTTAACATCCTTACTTACTAGAAATTTCTTAGTAATAGGATTGTATAATCTGCATGCTTTTGACTATTCACTATAGCCAATAAAAATGTACTTCTCACTTCTATCATCAAGCTTCTTTCTTATCTCTTCAAGGACATGAGCAAAAGAAACACAACCAATTTTTTTGAAATGAGAAACATTTACCTTAGATCTGCTCCATTTTTCTTCAGGTACATTACCTTGAACACTGGAAGTTGGTGATATGTTAAGTATGTAAATTGAACATGCAACTGCTTCAGCCCAGTAATCTTTGGACATTTTTCTTGCTGTAAGTAAACTCCTGGCCATGTTCATGATGGTGCGATTCTTTCTTTCTACCACTCCATTTTGTTGTGGAGTATATCTGGTAGTCGTTTTCTTTTTAATACCATGATGTTTACAGAAATCAACATACTCTCTTGAGTCATATTTACCTCCTCCATTAGATCTCAAAACTTTGACAAATTTGCCACTTTGTTTCTCTGCTTCAACCTTGAATTCTTTGAATCGAGTGAAAGTCTCGGATTTGTGTTTGAGAAAATAAACCCAAACTTTCCTGCTAAAATCATCAATAAACATCAGAAAATAAAAAATTCCACCAATAGACTGATTTTTCATAGGTCCACATACGTCTGTGTGAACTAACTCTAAGCACTCTTTCGCTCTATAAGACGATGATGGAAAACTATCTCGTTGGTGTTTTCCTACTATGCAACTTTCACAAGAAGGAATCTGATTAATCGAAGGAGGCAATCCTGTCACCATAGACTGTCTTTGTAACAAACTCATACTTTTGATTGGTAAATGACCATAACGATAATGTCATAACTCAGTTTCAGTCACATTAGAAATATTACATGCATACATCTTCCCACTTCTCATTTCTAAGGGAAACAATCTATTCTTTGTCATAGGGACTTTTGCAACAAGTATTTTAGTTGGATTAAGAATTGTGAAAGTGTTGTTGTGGAAAGTAACATCTTAACCATGTGCCATTAATTGCCCTATACTCAACAAATTGTGTTTGATATTTGGTACATAGTAAACATTAGAAATATTTTTCACTTCACCCTGCTTTGTTAAAACTGGCACAACACCTTTTCCTGAAGCTTTGATCGAATGATCATCACCCAAACTAATTGTAGTAATAAGAGATGTATCAAGATTAGAAAGTAAATCATTGTGACTAGTCATATGATTTCTACATCCACTATCTAGCAACCAAACATCTTTGTCAAGAATTTGTTGAGATACTTGACATGAAAGAAACAAAGTATTAGATGTTTCACTTTCTGTGACATTATCTTTATTTATATATTGCAACTTATGACATTCAGATATATGGTGACCCAAATTTTTACAATAACGACACTGAATTTCTGATTTATTTGTCCATCTCTGACCATGATCTTGTGAAGACGATCTTGACTGCTCTGACTTGTCTTTTGTTTGTTTAGGTTTATCTCTTGTTTGAGAACGTCCTCTACCATGTCCTCGACCACGTCCATGAAAACCTCTGCCTTTGCCTCTGTCCATGGACACCTTAGTCTGAAATGCATGTTCTGAAGTACCAAGATCCAAGGTCATCCTTGCTTCATGAGATAACAATGAACTAGTCAGTTCTTCTATAGAAAAATTAGTTAGATCTTTCAACTCAAGAAGAGTAGTAATTACCATTTCAAATTTCTTAGGTAAACTTCTAAGAAATTTTTCAACAACTCTTTGGTCTGTGAGTTCTTTTTCGCCATTAATCCTAAGTTGATTAATAATACCCATAAGTTTAGTCATAAACTGATCAACACTTTCTGATTCACTCATCTTGAGTGTTTCAAATTGAGTTCTAAGGGTTTGAAGTCTCAAAGTTTTCACTTTATCATTACCCTTATAAGCTAACTTAAGAATATTCCATGCTTCTTTAGCAGTCTTGGCACCAATAATTTTAGGAAATATAGAATTATCTAATGAAACTAAAATATATGATTTGGATTTTTCTTCTTTTTGCTTAAATTCTTCTAATGCTTTTCTTTGAACATCAGTCATAGCTGCAACAACATTTTCATCGGGTTCTATGAACCCTGTTTCAACACAATCCCAACATCCCTGAACTTGTAAAATGGATTTCACCTTCTCACTCCAAAAATCATAATTGGAACCAACTAAAATTGGTTCTTGAATTGACCAAGAACTAGACATTTTTTAATTCCAAAATATCAGCCACAATTTTTTTTTTTATACAACTTCAAGTGAATTTTTCAGATTTCAATGAAACTTTAAATAAACTCCAAATTTTATAAATACTCTTCAGAAAAATCTAGAGTAAGGAAATTCCAAGCCTGTAATTCTCAACCAGATCCCTCTTCCAATTCGACAGTGGCTCTTCTCCAAACCAGCGGCAACACTATGACACTTCTTGAAACTGGTGAGAAGCTCTTCTCCAAACCAGTGGCAGCTCTATGACACTTCTTCAAACTGGCTGGCAGTAACAGGAAATACATCAGACAACAAAAATCACAACGTTCTATGGTATTCTTCTCTGTTATTCACTGTGGAAGAGAGACACGAAAGTAGACAACTAACATGAATCGGAAGAGAACAACAATAGGAATCGCCTTCTCCCAACCTATCACTATGATACCATGAAAACATAAATAAAGAAAGAATACCAGAAAAATGTTGGGAAATGAACGCACTAATTATTGATTTCATAAGAGTTATATAACTGGTTACAAAACAATTTTATCATTTCTGAATGGGAGTAATTGGGTAACTGTAGACAAACAAAAAAACTAATTTGTTAATGCAATTACAACTCCTAACAAACCCTAGGCAATTCATGAACTTCTAGTTGTAAACATTCTTGAAGGATTCCTTAGTCTTCACTGAGAGGGAATTTTGTAAAATCATCGCCATTTGTCATATGAAGACAAAGGCATGCCGATATGCATTGCTCAAATATACTCCATAGAGCCCAACAACACAGTTGCTAAGGAACTGAATACGCTGCAATCTTGCCGAATAGAAAAACTTGCAGTTTGCAACATAATCCTTGTAGATACCTTTCATGAAAGAATCAAGACAATCAGAGCCCAATCGGATAGTTGGGTCTCGGTAAATAAAAATGACACAACAGAGAAGGCACCTTCACCAGTGCCCCGAAAATATAGTGCAACCTTCAGATATTTACGTAAAAGAGCAGAAAATGTTGCCAAAAATATAATTGAAGATCTGAGGCGTTGAATTGTAAATGAAATAATTTGGTTTTCGGTCATCAAATTGGAAAGAAGAAGAGTTTTTGTAAGGTAAGTGGCCAAGGGCTTCAAGGAGTGGGCGAGCAGAATGGAACTCCAGACCTGTAATACAAAGAAATGGATCGAGACTTGGTACCGATGTTTTTCAAAAACCAAAATCATCCAATCCATCAGATGTCCAATATGACCATACACGTGTTTGTCAAATTGACAAGCCACAACCACAATGGAGTGTGTTAACTCGAGAGCAATCTTTACTCCCGAGTTACCTTTCTTGTAGGTTTTTTTGTCTGCTTTTAAATTTTTAGCCAATCTACAATTCCGATCGATTTTCTAAACATTTGGGTTGATTTAAAATGGAGCAAACCTTTGAAATAAGATTATGAAATATATTGAACTTTGATCCATGTGAAACTCACACTACCTTGAAAATCTGGCCAAATTTAGACCCATTTTTTTGGCTGAAAAACTGTTGGCTCCCGAGCTAGCCTACCCAACAACCATAGAAAGGGGGGCCATAAGTCACCACGAGATGTCACATTTCATTCACTCAAATCATGGCTAATTTTCATGGCCCCCTCCCCTTTGTTAAACTTTATACAGTGCGGGGCGCGCGCGATGACATATTAGTGGTTGATTTCTCATCTACCGGGATAATCACTAGGATAAAACTTGATCATATGTTAACGGGCTCACTCGACTTGACTTAGGTGCATGATAATTTTTGAATTCATGATCAAGACTTTCGTTTTTGCACATAAGATTTCAATACATCGCTAACTTTTGACCTAGGGGAAACCTTTGATTAACTAAGACATAAAATCACTAAGTCCAAAATAGATTTTTCTAAAATATAAATTCATAGACCCATTAAAGACTCCTTAATAATATTGATACTTTTCTTAGCTTTGGATGATGGAGAGAAAACATTAGAACTTGGCATTTGAGAAAGCTCGTAGGATAAAGATAAATGAAAAAGACTTGTTTGGACCACGGAATGGAATCCTAGATGACGAGGAAACTAAATTTTGACATTTCGCAAAAGGTCAAAATTTTGGTGATGTTTATTTATGTTACAACATCTGGTTCTAATTGGGGATGGTGTCTCCCTGTGAAGCACCAAAGAACTATAGACCATGTGCCTTCTATATTTGAAAACCTGTCTCTGTCCATCTCTGAAAGATGTAAATGCCTCAAGCTTGCTCTGAAATTGTTTTCTTTGATCATAAACCTTACTTATTCATAAATGAAACAAACCATTAATTGAAAACAACTGCTCTACTTCAAACTGAAACCAAAACTACTCTAACTTAAAATAAAGCACTCTGTTGCTAAACTGCAAACTAGAATACATGCAAAATAGATGCTTGTCTGGCAAGCTTATTTATGTACACACTTCTAGTCTATTTGGCTCAGTTCCAACAATCAATTAAAATGAAACTGCCAATGAAGCCAAAAAAACATTCTGCCCATTATATGATCTTGATTTTCACTTTTAGTTTCCAAAATGATAAATAGTATAGATGGTGGCAACTTTCCATGAAAAACAACTTCATAAACATAGTGAAATAATGTTGAAATTTTTTCATCCCATGATGAATCCAAGAAAACTATTAAAGGATTTCTATACCGATGAAAAACATCCTTCCATAAATTTCTGAAACTTTGTGCTCGATTCCAATAACTAATGTTTCTTTGTAGATACCTAGAATCCCTTGTTTCATTGATAAGGTATGCTTCTTTCATGTTGATTCTTTCTATTGATTCTTGTTCAATATTTTGTAGCTCTATATTTTCATGAATAAAAGACAACAATATTTATGTTTGAACATCTTCATTAAAAACCACTGATACATCTGAAAATGAATTTAAAGGAACTATATTCTGAAACATCTCCTTTTGAACAAAAGAAGCTGGAAAGGATTCAACTGCCATTAACTCTACTTGAACATGAAGAATAATTTTAAACGATTGAACTTCTTTATCAAAAATAACTTTTTGTTCAATGAAATTTTGACTATGAATAAGAGAAGGGACCATAAGATCTGAATACTCATTTTCAATATTTAATTCCCTTTCTTATTCACTAATATCATAATCAATTTCTTTATGTTCTCTTACTGAATTGAATTCTTCATTGCAACAATTTTCATATAGAAGTTCAACTCGATAATACCTTTTACAATGAGAATGGAACACAACATGAAAATCTTCCAGAAAAGCTATACCGACTGCATGTATTTCTTCTGTGAAGGATTTTCATATACTATTTCATTCTCATTGCAAAATACTTTATCCCGCTGAGCTTCTCTATGAATATTGTTGTAATGAGGAATTTGAATCAGTTTTAGAGCATAGAGAAAACTGTTCTTATAGTAGTGAAGAGCAAAAATGATTTTTTGAAGATAGGTATAAACAAGAAAAATCAGACTTTGGTTTTCCTTTACTTCAATATGTTGATGAACAACCATGTTCAAATTTTTATATTCCTGATATTCAAGATCACCTAGAGTTTTCCACTGTTAAAGATATAAAGATTAGATATGCTCATCAAGATGTTATTCCCTTTACAATGGAAACCCTTGACAATCATGATCAGAAGGATGATTTTGCAGCTGGTTATGATTAGTCAATTGAGGAGCAATTTGTTGTTCCAGAACATCATGTCGTTGTAATAAAATACTAGGAAGCTATTATTATTGATGATGATATTAAGGATATTGTTGTTTCAAAATCTTCTCAACAACTTGCATTGCAAGAAGAGCATCAACAATTTAAAGAGGGTTTCTTTGGTTGTCCATTGGAGCTTGAATTCTTTCAAGCAAATGTTGAAGATTGTGTATATGCATGCAATAAACAAAATATGCTTTCATATATTTTTAAAGATCCCGTAGTAGCTTATTTGGAGGTTTTCATCAGCTCGGGTTTTGCAACATTTCTTCACTATGAGTATGAGTTCCAACATTATGTTGAGTTGCCTTTTTTCAAACCTTCCATTTTGTTGATAAAAACTAAAGGAATTGATCAATTAATTAGTCAAATGATTTTATGGTTGCACTAGAAGCATGATTTTACATGATCATAAATATTTGAGCTAGTTAGACTAGGAAGCTTGTACATAAATAAGCTTGTCAGATGAGCATCTATTCTAGAATTTATTTCAGTTTGCAGTTCAATAGTAGAGTGATTTAATTTGCATAGAAATTTTGGTTTCAGTTTGCAGTAGAATAATTGTTTTTCGGTTGGTGGTTTGTCTCGGTTGAGAGTAAGCATGTATTAAGAAAAAAAAACAAGGTGGTTTCATAAAGTGGTTTTAGAGCAAGCTTGGATCATGCATAGGTTTCAGATATTGCAAGGTCCATGAATTCAGAGGGTTGCGGAGATAGACATAAATTTATTTCCAGATTATAGAGGGGTGAAGGCACATGGTATGTAGTTCTTTGGTGCCTCACAGGGAGACACCATCCCCAATTGGAGCCTAATGTTGTAACATAGAAAATATTGGTTAAAATTTTCTAATTTCTCTCAAAATACACTAAAACCTGTCAATTATTTGACATCTATGGACTCCAATCCTTAGTTAAAAAGTCTTTGCACTTGAACCTTATCCTTTGAGTTTTTGTTGAGTGAAGTTTCTTTTCCTGTTGTTCTCTTATCTCCATAATGCTAAAATGGACCTTTTGTGAAATGCCAAGCGTTTGTTATTATGTACCAATCCCGTTATTATTTAGAGCCAAGTTAAAACAAAATAATAATTATTTTTGGGTCTGTAAATTAAGACTTAATTCTAATAATTTAAACCTAAAGTTCATGTTGTTACATGTATTATTTTTGATTGAATATCCAAAATAACAAATATTGAGTTTTTCCCAACTCATGCACCATTTTGACATTTGTTTTTTGTGCCCAAATCAAAAGCATTAAGTGTAGAATTAAAGGCTTTAATGCATTGAAGCCAATGGATATCCAACGAATCTTGTAGAAGGAGATTCAAAGGCGCACATGGTAAAGTTGTTGAAATTTTGGTATGCTCATTTAACCATAGACAATGTCACATCATTGTCACCCAACCATAGGAATTCACATATGCCACCCCCGAGCACACTAACCTTTACTTAGAATAATTCCGGCAACCCTACTCCAGAACCAAGATATAAACCCTAGCCGCTAACTGCAACAACTCAAGACAAGCAAAGTGCTCCTTCTCCAAGGGTAGCGCACAAGAGAGAGAGTGTCCATATCCACAAAACAAGTATCATACACAACTGCAGCAGCTGCAGCTGCACTACTCTCTCAAAATTGCGCCATACTTAGCATATCACCAAGAGTATCACCAATAATGTCACCAAGAATGTCACCAAGAGAATCACCAAGAGAGATACGAAGACCAAGAGATGACCATGCATCCTTATTCCTCCTTGCAGCTGCAGTTGCAACTGCAACTGCAACTCTCCACAAGACTTCCGCACTAACTAGTTATTCGAATGAGCTAAAATGTACTCTATTTATATTAATCTGTCCAATGACTTTTCTGGCTGGACCGACCTGACTTTCTGGTAATTATATTTTCTGTTTAAATTTTCCCTGTGGAGCCGACTTGTATTTCTGAAAGATAATATTCTAATATTTTTTATTCTGTTAGGATGACTTGTCTTTTAGGGTTTACACACATTTGTTTAATGGTTCACTTGCTTCCATAATATTCTATTCTAAGTTATAGGTTACATGTGGAGGTTAATACCTCCCGAAGCTACCAAAACATCAACACTCCCTCTTAGCTAGGGACGTATTAACTAAGATGTTCTTCAAGTAGTGGTCTCAAACACATCCATCCATATCACATGGTGTGGGAAAGAATCACATGGTCTTGCAGACCAATCTATAGGTAACATCACCATAGCCACACAGTATATCATATGATTAAACAGACCACGTAACATGTATCACCATCATAGCCGCACATTAGCCATCTAGCTAGAAAACACCTCCAACACTACTAGTTGGCCCTCTAGCTAGTAACCTCCAATGCTACTGATCGACACTCTAACTGGGAATCATTTTTGACACTATTGGTCGACATCTAGTTCATACAGAACTAGTAACTTGCCAGCTCACACAAAATATGACTCAAAAATTTAACACTCCCTTTTAATGATGAAGGTATTCCTCTTGGCACGATAACCATCATTTCTTCTACTCTTTTGCACACCTTGACAATTGTCTTTTTGAATTTTTTGAATCCATACATCATAAGAAGTTCTGCACTTTCACTGGAGTAGTGTACCATCCTGCGTTGGACTAGCATACCAACCTGCATTGGGGTAACATACCAGCCTGCATTGGAGTAGAATACCAACCTGTGTTAGGGTAGCATACCAACCTGCGTTGGAGTAGCATACCAACCTGTGCTGGGGTAACATACCAACTTGCGTTGGTGTAGCATACCAACTTGCGCTGGGGTAACATACCATCCTGCATTGGAGTAGCATACCAACCTGCGTTGGGGTAACATAACATCTTGTGTTGGAGTAACATACCAACCTGGATTGGAGTAGCATACCAACCTACATTGGAGTAACATACCAGCATGCGTTGGAGTAGCATACCGACCTGCATTGAGGTAGCATACCATCCTGATTAGAGTAGCATACCAACCTACGCTAGGGTAGCATACCATCTTACGTTGGAGTAGCATACCAACCTGGGATGGGGTAACATACCAGCATGCTTTGGAGTAGCATAGAAACCTGCAATGGGGTAGCTCCCACTACTGGGGGTCACATCACTTTCCACTACTGGGGAACACATTACTCCTTCTACCGGGGAACACATCACTTCCCGCTACTGGGGAACACATCACTCCCTTTACTGGGGAACACATCACTTCCCGCTACTGAGGAACAAATCAATTCCTCTACTGGGGAGCATCCTTATAGACCACACCAAGCTTGTCCTTGACAGAGGTTGGTCAACATATATGCTACCTGTTCATCGGTAGCAATATACTGGAGCAAGTGTTTCGTCATAGTCTTATCCCTCTTGATGGGAGAATCCTTTGGACACAAATCAGGATTTGTACATCTCTAGGATATTTATCTTCAACATGCTTGATCTTGTAGATCAACTTGGAAGTCACTATTGACTTCCCTTCTGGTCTCAGAACCAAGGAAAATATATATATCCCAGTCCTTCTGACTGGCTTCCTCCCGAGTCATTATAGAAAATTATACTGAAGCAAGGGAATCTTCCCATAAGATCTCATATCTCCTCGAAGCCTCTGAAGCTTTGATCTATCCTTCTCAACCCATGGCATCTGCCTGTCGGTTCTAGAAGATGTCTCTCTTCCATCTGAATCTGAAACTCTCTGATTTTCCATTCTCCCTTTGAGTCTGTATAATATTCAAAGCCATCTCCTCCCATGATATGGCTCATCAATGTTGCATCCTGCAAATTTTCATGGGACCACACTGGTCTCTTCTTTGTTACTGCAACAATTCTTGGTAGGTTCTTCTATCTCTACTAACTCTTCTTGATTTGAGGAGTCATCAACTACACTAGAAGGATTTGTTCGGTTATCCTTGGAGCCTTTTTATCCTTGCAATCAATCTCTATATAAGATACTCAATATCCCACAAAAGTACCCTTCTTTGTCTTCTTCTTCTTCTTCAGTACATGGATGTATATGGTCGTGCATACAAATTCTTATCTGGATAGTCTACTCCATGTCTCAAACTAGAGACCATCTAATATGTTGCCTCTTGCTACCGTCACTATAGCTCCCCTCAAAGTTATCACATGTGACCTACCCGGAACAAGGACAACAAAGGGGAAAACTCTCTCTCAACACTTCTCTCACCCATAATACAATATTCTCCCAATGAACAATAATCAATAATAAGGCTCAACCACAGTACTGACCCGACCTAGGTCCTCTCGACCTCTATTTATACATTAAAATCCCTCACGGACAGCCTCAGGTTGATACCTAGGTGTCAAAACCCTAATTACCAAAACCCTAGGTGTCTACAACCCTAGGTCAACTTGACCCATTTTTTCCAGGCTTCGCCAGCCTGTCTTTCCTTCTTCATCTCGTAGTGCTCCAAGGAATCTAATGCTAGATTTTTCCACTTCCCGAGTCATCCTTGATCTCCTCATCCAACGGATTTCTTTTCCGCACTTCGCTCCATCTTTTCTGTTCATTTTCTCACTTTGACCCAGTGATAGTCACTGTGTCTCCTGCGAAGGTCACTTTTTACCTTTTCTTCCTCATTCTTCACTTCCTTCCATAACCAAGGGCCAACACAAAGTAAACCAATGTTCACAATAGATGTTAGTCCTTAGATCATGTAAAGTAAGTTGATGCCTAAGATACAAGCCATGTAAATAATTCACCCCAATATCCCCTTCAAGTATCACCCAAGCCCAATACCTTGTGAGGGTTACCAAGTTTAAGTATGGGAGGGTCTTCATCCATCCCTATTCGGTGTGCTACCTAGATAGGAAATAAATAACCCAGGTAGAGGGATAGGTCACGAGAGTGACAAGGGAAAATAAAAACCCATCAAGAGTAAGTGTGAAGATGTTATGGTTTTAAGGCCTCCTTCATGGCTTATGGTGACCATCTATATGAGATTTTTTTTTGAGGGTGTGATTTCTCTTGAGTTACCCAATATTTGTGTGCGACCTTTTTCCAAATCCCTTCATTATCTATCTTTCCAATATCTTCTTCCATTTATAATTTTCAAATTTGAGGGTCCCCCTTTGTGGGTTTTCAAGATTTAGCATTACTTTTTTGGGATCAGGGTGAGCACTGAATGAGTAGAGATCAAGTTGGATTGGATTTTGGTGGTCCTAATTTTCTATTTTCACTTTCTTTTTAGCATCATTTTCTTATTTTTTTATAGTAGTTGCAATCTACCTTCAGGTTGTTATCCCCTTTCTCATGAGAGTATGGGCCATAGTCGAAGTTTAGGATATGTGAAAATATTTACGATGGAAAGTATTAAGTATGGTTAGGAGAAGAAAATTACCCTTGGGATCCCCCCCTAGTATTACCCATTTTCCTTAAATGGTGACAATGCAGGACTAGGGAAAAGAAGTTGACCAATAAGGTGAAACAAGACAACCAAGACAATTTCTCAAGCAAGTGATCCACTATCCAATTTCAACCAATTATCCTCGTCCACATGCCCAATAAATTAAACACAACACCTTGCATTAAAAAAGGAATAATGATACCTCATGGTGATGTTGGATTACCATGCCCCATACCCTGGGTTTCTTGAATCTGACGGGCCTTGGTTGAATTTTGCTGGGAGGAAAATCAGGGGGGTTGCTAGGCTACCATCTGTGGAAATTTTGATCATCAATATCATGGTGTAGATCATGTTCTCCATCGCGGGCCTAGAGACATGATCTCCTCAAGTTACCCATAGGCATGGAGGGGTAACATATGGATCCAACATGGGGACATGTTCTCATTGCAGAGAACATGAGAACCTCATCATCTCTAGTTGTCCAAGACCTGCAATTTTGTGCCCACTTCACTATAAAATGATAATCTTAAACTATACTGAAAAGGCAAATTTTCCTTAACTATAAAATGACAAAGCAAACTATTCAAATGCAAAATGAAATTTCCTAATATGTATTCATCATATGTACAAATGAGAAAGCAACATGTCTATCCAAAAATATGCAACTATACTAAAATTAGATGCACGATGCACCATATATACAAATGCAATGCATGATGCAAATGCCTAACCCACCTACTCTAATCTATGTTAAATGAAATACTAGGTATAATAAATAAAACCATCCTAGCATTATACCAGAACATCTACCTATGTTCTTCATCATAAACCAAAATAAAGATAAATCAAGGATAGAAAGAACACGAGTTAGAGCATGCGTTATATTATTACTAATCATAAAATCTAACTCATGGAGGTGGGAGGGAGGGACAAAATCATGCAAAGAGGTATCACCACAACCCTACCCTATCCATCCCAGGACAAGATTGAAAGAATCAAGCAAAGGCAAATCCTCATCCTCATCCACCAAGCCAACGCTTGAAGGCTGAGAAGGAATGAGAAGGAACCTAAGGAAAACTCTAAGGTTCCCATGGAAGAAGAAAGAGCTAAGTAGGGGATCGAAACAGACCTAGAGAATAATATTTCTTCCAACCCAAATCTGGATGGTCATGTGTGTGAAATTGAAAACCCCAACAACAAACCATAGGTTGAAACCAACTTTGTCCTATAAGTAAGTAACTACCACGAGGAGAAATACCAATCATATCTATAGTGGAATAGCAAGGTGAAAAGGGATAAGGATGGAAAGTCTTGTCACAAAAATCTTTCTTAGGGTAAATCATGTCCTTACCCTCATCAAAATCAGAGCATGACGGTGGTTGATTTTTTTTTTCGTAGAGTAAATCCAAGTGATCAAAAGAATATGTATCAAACCCCCCAATATATGACCATAAATCATCATGAGAATGTTGCAACTAGCCATCCCTGAGTGGTAGGAAAAAAATCGTAATCATGTGATCTTCTTGTTGCCAAACATCTGAATCAATAGCAATCACATATGGTTGTTGTAAAGGAAACAATTGAAAATGACCTTCAATGTCATAAATGGGATCTTCACTAGGAAAAATCACATCCCATTTACATCTCCCAACATGCATAAAATCATCAATATTCTCAATCACATCATCACCTTTTTTATAACATTAAGGTCTTAACACATCCAAGGGTTCCTCTAACACTTCACCTTTTGAATCATAGAATAAAGCATCATCGAAGTATTGGAAAGGAGTATAACTTACGATGTTCTTTTCTTCTTGTGTTGGAGGAATGGAGGCTTGGAAAACTTCATAAAGTGGAGGAGAAAACACCATGGCTTTGTTTTCATGAGGATCATTTTCATGGATCGGGTCTTCAACATGGTGTGTTTCATCAAAGTGTTCTTCTTTGGTATGTTCACAAGGCAACTCATGTTCTTCT
>SNQJ01S0117396.1:35854-53319 GCA_010110895.2 Picea sitchensis
CAAAACAATAATGAGTCATATTTACATCAAACACTATTGGGTCCATTACCCAAAACTTTGTGCTACGGGTCTTTCTTCAAGGGTTGACATCAATGACAACCAACCTTAATCAACAATGTTTACACAATTCCTGTATATTTATTTCTTAGAAGATAAGATGGTCAGTGAAACAACACCTATGGAAGAATAACAAGATAATGATTACTATTACTATGATTACTAGTCAAGTAATGTATCTGAAAAGATGAAGTACATTGAAAATCCTTGGTAACAATTCCTATGGAAGATATTATATAAGTAACAACTTCCAGATAAGTCGAAATCAGAATCAAAATTGAAGAGACCTAGAAGAAGTCAAAATAGAAAGAAGTAAACAATCAAGAGGAAATTAGAAAAAGACTTGTGACACTTTGTAGAAGGAAATAAGGATGCAAAAGGAAGTGTGGACTATCTTAGATGGAGGGAGCTTATGACATAATTCCAAAAGAAGAGAATTCATTCATACATGAAGCAAGGATTAGGAGGGAGATAATCCTAAATATGATCCATTGAGGATTATGAAGTATCTATCCATGTTCCCATTGAAAGTAGTAGCCATGATATGCAACATGTGTTCAATATGACTCTATAATAAGTCTTCTTCGAAAACAATCCTTAAAGTATCCTTGGTTGTCCATCTACATCCATGATCCTATGATGAAAGGAAGAATTTGGAATCTTCATGGCATATAGAAGACCCCATCGACCCAAGAGCTAAATAGAGACATGAGGAAGAAAAGCAAGAATGACCAGTTATTATATCGAGAATCACAATACTACCATCTTGGTTTGAACTCACTGAGAAGCAATCAAGCAGAAGAAATGGAAGTTATGATAAAGAACAGTGTATGTAAGAAAATGTGAAAAAGACTTATGAATGGAAGAATTGAAATATTCAAAGGTTCTTCCAGAAGGAGGGAGAAGACTATGACAACAACTTGTTCCAGATATACCTCTTGTAGTATCCATGGATTGGAATTTACATGTAAAATATTGTTCTTCCCAATAAAGCAAGTGAGAAAGAAGCTTATAACAGAAAGAGACCCATGTATGCATATATAAGAAGACCTTGTATGGATTCAAACAACTTGATGTAGAGTATCTCATATATAGCAGAAGCACGGTGGAGACTTTCTATGACAGAGATAATGTATTAGAATAGTTACTCAGAAGTATGGGATGATGGATTGCTAATCCATGGAAAACTCTCATGATGACAGAAGAAGTGCTACTTGGATATGTTTCAGTTTGATCCTTTCCACAATGTCATGAGCTAGCAGGAAACATAATTGTTTAATTCGACCATATATTGTAATGATCAGAGCTATATGAATCCTTTAGAGAAAACCAGTGTTCCATGACAGACCAAAGTACATTGATATCAAGCATTATATTCTCCATGATGAATTCTAGAAAAGAGAAGTGGCTCTCCAATATATCTCCACATATGAGCACATAACAAATATTTTGGTAAAGCCTCTGTCCAATATAAAAGTTTGTGTACTTAAGAAACAAGTTGGGGCTCGTGGAGACGACTTCCTTATTGAAAAAGGAAGATATTAATCCCAGGTTGGGAGGGAGAACTAATGTGTAATTGATTTATGGACATACATTTTTCAGTTTGAAAAATGGTTCAGGATGAGAAGTTCCTTTCCAATTCAGAAAGTGGTTTGAGATTTCTGACGGACATGAATTTTCCATTTTTACCTTCTGAGGGAAGATGCTCTTCCACATCTCACAAATTTGAGTGGAAGAATGGCCCAGATGACTCAATTTGTATCATGATATTGTTATATAGATTGATATCGGATGATATGATCACTGTGGAGACTGAATGTCTTTGGACAATAGTTGTATGCCACTGTGTTAGATGTGTTCCACTGTTTGTGACTATGTGTCATTGATCAAGTAGCTGTGTGCTACTTGGTGTGGTTGTGTACCACTGGATAATAGTTGTGTACTACTATGGATATAAACATTTGTGTTTTATTGAATGACATTGTTTTGATTTCCATGAAGACTATCAATAGTGTTGAAAATGATTACCAACTAGATGGATAGTCATTGTATTGTCTAGGACAATTATTCTTCTAGGACGTATGTTCGGATTAGAAGTATAGTCCTTGTATCCCATGGCATGGCTTCCAACATCTGTTGGAACAATTATTCTTCTAGGACATATGTTCAGATTAGAAGAATAGTTCTTGTATCACTTTGCGGAGTGAGTGACTTATTCAACATCATTACTAAGATGGAGTATGGCTTAACGAGATGATGCAGTTGATGTTGTCAGATAATATTGATAGTGATGATGGGGATCGTGATTTAATCATGAGATAGTCTGAGTGGCTATGATGATGCTACCCGTTGAATGGTATGTTTTTTCTCAAGACCATTGCCTTCAATACCTCCCTAGCTAGGAGGGAGTGTTGATATTATGGTAGTTGCAGGAGGTATTAACCTCCACGTGTAAAACTGACAAGAATAGAATATTCTAGGAAGCAAGAAGAAACCCTAAAGCATTGGATATAACCCTAGAAGACAAGTTGACTAAGGAAAATAATTTAATATTAAGTCTTTAGCCTCTAGAAAGAGAAGTCAGCCTAGACCGCTAAGAAAGAGCAGTATAAATACAGGATTCCAGAGCTCATTTGTACACACACAGCTCGCAACTGCATAAATCTAGTGTGCACTGCAGAAATTTAGTAAGTCCACGAGTCTAGAGAGTAGCTGCAGTTGAAGCTAATGCAATTTGTATTTTCGGTTTTAGGATTGGTCTTGGTTATGGTTTGGACTTTCTTCCTTGTGCGCTAGCTCTGGAGAGAGGTACGCTAAATTTATTGACTATTGGTTCTAGGGTTTCTTCCAGAATTATTCTCTCTATCAAGGTTAGGGTGCTTGGGGGTGGCTTTGGCCTATGGTTGGGTAACAATATTGATATATTGTCTATGGTGAAATGAGCACACCTATTTTTCCAACACCATGATCATCTTCAAGGGGTTGGTAACCCTCTTCACAATATTCTTCCTCAGGATCTTTCCTTGGAGATGCATGATCTTCAAGGATTTCATCCAAGTCATGATTAAGGTATAGAGGTTATTCATTAATAAATCCTTCATTCTTAATAGATTCCTCCTATTGAGCATTGTGTGCTTGCCTAAGGTCTTCTATAATCTTAGTGGTGAACCCTTCATCCTCAAGGAATATTGTGAGATCTCGAAGATCATCATCATATGTCTGAAAATTTGGCTGCCAATACTCAATAAATATGCTAAGGAGATCTATGAGAGAAGATATGCCCTTTGGATTACAACAATCCTTGACCCAATATTGTACTTCCGAGGGCATGAATTATATAAATAAATTTATTTGTACGTCCTCGTGATGTGCTTATTCTTCCCACAGATACCTAAGGAACTCTACAATACAAAGAAAGACAAAACCTCAAATATAAGATAGTAATTCAACCATCTCACATCAATATGAAACTTATTTGGGTATCCATGAATGTTCTCAAAATCAATAGAAGGTGTTGGCACAAGGGCAGAGCCAGGGTTCAACGCTACAACAACGCACCAAAAAAACCCTAACTACCGGTCCTTTCAGCAACACCTGCGAAGAATATGAAGTCTCACCCGAGGTAGAGGTAGGAGTGGTTGTTGGGATCCGATGTATGCAACCTTAGTTGGGACACAGATATGTGATTTTAATACTTTAACGGAGCACTTAACAGTTACAGTTCATCAATATTCGCCTTTAGCTTACAGTGTAGATAAACCTGTTGATGGGTCTTAAATCCCTTGATTCAATCGCAGGAACCAAACCCGCCACTAAGGCCCAATTAGAATCTGCAACGTTTGAGATGGAATGGTTCTCCATATCTTGTGATCCTGCCAATTTATCGATGGGCTTTGTGTTTTCTTGTGAAGGTTCTCCCTTCAGGTAGGACCATTATTTCTTGTATTTTCTCTTGAGTGGGATTAGTTTGAGAGATGTAAGCCGACATAAGCCAACTTGGAAAGTAACAGGATTGAGTTTCAACTACTGGGAAGAGGCTGAGCTTGGGATAACCCGCTGCTCAAACATGCAGATAGTGATTCTATGCCAAAGGGCCTAGTACTAATACGTTAACCAAATGAACATCGAATTACTGTCTGAGAAAAAATAATTAACAGAACGAAAACACATATGTAATCAAGATCACGGTAAGGAAAATAATTCATCTACCATAACATTCATCACATAACAACACAATGATTTATCTTCATAATTAAGCAAAGAACATTAAAACATTGCACCAGATAACTTGACAATAGAATCAATTGCTCTTACTCATTTACTGCATCATTCATGGAACAGGATAGGAAGTAATTCTTCTCCAACTCCAATCACATACATATGATGAAAATAGATTGTCTTTGGTCCAGAAGAACTTCTCAATTCATAACAGTCTCAAAATAATTATCAACAACCCAAAAAGAAATAGTTCTTACAACAACCATCGACCTTTGGTTAATCGGTTGATGTCTCTATTTATAATATAAAATTCAACTGTAATTAACGACTAAATACAATTCAGGCCAGACAAAAATTTCCACGTGGCGTGATCATCCATTAGTTTCTTTCAACAGTCCACCCGAGATGTCTCTTGAAAAGGGTGACTTCTTTCATATTCAGACCAACTGATAAACAGATCTTCACAGGTTTGAGCCCATGGGAACCTATGATGTTCCATAGGGGCAGCATATACTCCTCTGATATCCACTGCATGCATTCGATACTTTACCAAGCTAGAGTTCAGTTGTTGTAGCATGGCTCGAGTTCTAATCGGGTGTCCTGCGAATTGTTGCACTTGCCTTGGATTTTCATTGGTGACCTTTACGCACTCTTCGACCCAAAGTGAGTCTTGTATGGAGTGCATCTTGAACACATTTCTCAGGTTAGTGAATTCATCGGGGGTGCTGAATTCGGGGATACCGACATCTTTCATCACTTTATTAATTTTACCCGAGTGTTTCTGGCACTTGGCCCATTTCTCTTGGATTTCTCAGTGTGGGACCTGGGTCATCTTCTCCTAGTATTCAACATATTTCTTCATGCGGTTGAGACTACTTTTTCCAACCAGCCAAATTACATGTTTTTCCTTTTCTCGACCTTGCTGAATTGCCTCAATGTATTCAAGTCTCTCTACTGCTTGATGTGCCTTTTCATGCCACCTCTCCATTTCTTTGCATGTCGCAAGTGCCATGAGAGTATCCTCCTGGAACTTGACTATGCTTTTGGTTAACAGGTGCCTTTCCTTCTTGAACTCGCTATAAACTTCGTTGAACTCATCCTTCACATACAAAGTGGTCTGTGTATCTCCTTTATAGTATTTGACAATATGGCGCAGGTGTTCGAGCTCTTCCCGGGTGTTGGCTAGTTCCTTTTCATCTCTCCTGGCTATATCCTGAGTGGCATCTGAGAGGGATTTTCCTACACCGATCAGTTCGGACATGCAAGTGTCTGCAGTGCTGATTAAGTTATCTTCTGTGGTAACCATGATGGATTGATCCAAAGTGATCCTTCTCCTTTTCATGGTACTTTGAACGATGACCTTCCTCTTTTGATCGTAGGAGATCGCATAGATGTCTTCTACTTCATCTACTGGTTCTGGTATCTATTGATCTCCCCATGTGAGGTTGTTTCTTAGGCTACCCGCTGTGTATATTTTCTCAGGAGTGGGCACTCAAATTTCTTCGCTATGTTTTGTAGATCCAACCTCTACTTGTCGTTCGTCGGGGATTTGAATATTGGGCTGATCCGTCAGGATTTTTCGAATGACTTATGGTTGAGTTTTTATTTGCATGCATTAATTAACCATTAATAAACTTAGCGAAAGAACGAGAAAAGAAAAGGAATTATACAGCCATGTACATATATGCAGATCTGAAATGCAATGAAAAACAACAAACCATAATACACAGGTTGATAACGGAGTTCGACACAACTTTGCCTACGTCTCCGAGCCTTTTCTCTGTGGGCGAGGCTTCTTTATTTCTGTTCGAAAGCTCAATAGTACATATTTACAATGCCGAATGGCTTCCAGACTGATCTGGTCATGTTCGCCCAGATCTCTAGAACCATGCCCAAAAAACGGCACGCGAAATGGATGTCCGGAGCTCTCAGAAATGGTCCGACAACATCTCCTCCTCAACAGCTTCCCTGCCTCAAACTGGCTTTGACTTGGCTTCTCCTCAACATCTCTGCTCTGAATGCTCTCAAAAGCTGTCCAAAATCTGTCCCATGGCCTCAAACTGGCCTTGGTTAAATCGTTGGGAAGTTGGTTATCCATCTCCAACTTCCTCCCAAAAATTAGGCTCTAAAAAAGCCCAATAATTCCCAAAATAGGCTTAATTACATTAATAAATCAAAAAGTGGTTTAAAAACCCACTTTAAACTATGTAATATAATTATAAAGGCGTAAGCCCCTTTCGTTCGGGCGCGCACACCTTTTAAACTGGTCATATGGCATCCATATGGCCTAGCACTAGCCCTACGGGCTAAGCGCTGGCCCTTTGGCGCTAGCACCTGGTCACATTGGGGTTGTTGGCGCGTAGGCCCAAAACCACGAACTATACCCATTATATAACCGTTCAAACGTTAAACCGCGCCCGTTTACATAACCGTTTGAAACTTTAAACCGCGCAAAGTTTTTACATTCGCGCCCAACCGTAACCACGCATCAACGGTCCGTTGTTAACCGTGGGAACCATCATATAGAACACGCCAACTGTTGGTTAACCAAACTTTAAACCGCGCATATGGTAATTGTTAACCATTGGTTATATTGGAACCGCGCCATTCTGTAAATACCCGCGCCAATGGTCGTATGCAAATACAATGAAACCGGGGTCGGGGCTAAGCCCCGACCCGACCCCCCGTAATATATATTATAACATAACCTTAAATATAATATAATCCGCACACATAACAAGTCACAACATGCAACGCATTGGTTACTTGGACTTTGTTAAAGCTTGGACAGAGGTGAAGGTCACCGGTTCGAATCCGATTGACAACAAAATTTTTGATTAACAAACCAATTGGACAAATACCGGGGTGCCACGTGGCAGCCCATGATTGGGCCACGTGGCACCCAATCACTTGCCAATTAAATGCCACATGTCAGCATCTAATTTGACGACTGTCAACCAACAAGATCATGCCGCGTGTCCATCGCTGATTCACCCAAGTCATCTGCCACGTTAGCTCTCCGTACCTTGCCACGTCACTTGCCACATATGCTGCTGACATCATCGTACAGCTTCCACACCAGCTGCTGACGTCACCCGTGCCACATGTCACCCTTCCAGTGGTGACACGTGTCACCTCGGGATTGGTCCAGCCGTACGCCAAAAATGCCAAAATTGCCTGACACGTGTCATCTCCTGGTGCTGCCACATGTCACCTGTACAGACATGCCATGTGTCACATGTACGGATGTGCCACGTGTCTTGTACGGACCTGCCATGTGTCCTGTACGGACTGTACAGACAGGTACAGTCAACATCCAAAAATTTTGCTTGTTTGGCTTGGCGGACAGAATGCGATATCTTCTCCATACGGACTCCATTTGACAAAGTAAATATACCACCAGAATTAGGAAGACGAGACAGACGTAATGGTGTTGGTTTCATTGGATTCTGAGCACTTTCATTTTTGAGCATTTTTCATGCCCTGACAGGCTTCGTACCACGGCGGGCTTGGATCCGATTTCGGATCACCTCCCAACAATAAGACCTTTTGGTCCCAAAAGGTTACTGCGATCAGTCAACAATTTCGGGATAGGCCACCCGGCTTGCTCTGGATTCAATTACATTAATGGAAGCAAATACAATGAAGTTGAGACATCCCATACGGCGGAATAAGAGTATTTGCTTTCTTTTCCTTCTGGTGTTGCTTCTTGCCCGGTACGGTAATCCCCTTCCTCAGATTTTATGCGAGAATCCTTTTTCCTTCCTTGGATGGAAGCTCACGGTTAAACTTCCAACAACTGTACGCAGTGTCCACTCTTGTTGCAAAGCGTGCAATGAGTTTTTGGCATCCTAGACACGGTAGCACCCCTTCTCTTTCTTCCGTTTGTGGACTTGAGCCTTTACATTGTGTTTCCCTTCGGCCGACATGGGTTTTCCTGTACAAAGTTTGTCTCTTCAACACTTGGCAACACAATGCTTAGGTGAATGGCCGTGAAATTTTATGGAATAAGTTTCCACAATTTCCGGTTTACTTGATTATGCTTGTTATAATCAAAGGAGAATTAATAAAAACATGACCATTATACCTTCCATGCTGATCTTCACCTTTCTTTGGAGGCGACTTGCATTCCACTACCACAATCCACGGTGATGCGACGCTTTGTGAAGTGTTCTCTCAATGTCTTAAGTTGGCCATTTGAAGCGTCACTTGCCTTCCGAAGTTGTGGAACCTATCTTGGAGAGTCTTCCAGGTCCCCTTAGCCATATCCTAATCCCTAAGTATTGGGGCCTTTCCTCAACCTCAATGGGATTCACAATGCCTTGACCTCTACACCTAGGAGCCCTTTCCTTTTCATAACTACATCGGGTTAGTATTCTCAAACCTACACCTTTTGTGTGTTTTCGAATTCCACCAAAACCAACTTGATGAGAATGAGGAAAATTTGATGGGAACCTTCACTGCATACCTCAAATGTGTTTTCTGAAACAGATGTAGGAGGCACCTCCTTCAATGCTTCTTTTCCTTGTTTCTCTTTGAATCTTTCACTTCAACCGTGCTCTTTCATTCCAAGTAGTCTTCGCTAATACCTTCCACCATCTTGGCCATGGAAAACACCGAATCTATTAACTCCTTTTCGTCTTGAGAAAGTCCTCCTGTAGATGCCATTTCCTCCTTGAGATGTGCTCTCTTCCAGTTAGCATACAAAACTCAAATCCAAACATCAACTAGGTTTTTTTTGCCAGTCCAAATAGGATGTTTTGAATGACTTATGGTTGAGTTTTATTTTGCATGCATTAATTAACCAATTGAGAACTAAGCGAAAACTTGAGAAAATAAAATTATACAGCCATGTACATATATGCATATCTAAAATGCAATGAAAACAACAAACCATATCTACAGCGGGTTGATAGCGGAGTTCGGCACAACTTTTCCCACGTCCTAGAGACCTTTTCTGTGGGGGAGGCTTATTTATTTCTGTTCTAAAGCTCAATGGTACATATTTACAATGACGAATGGCTTCAGGACTATGGTCATGTTCACCCTAGATCTCTAGAGACCATTGCCCAAAAAAAAAAAACAACCTTGAAAGCGGATGTCAGGAGCTCTCAGAAATGGTCGACAACATCTCCTCCTCCTTGACTTCCTGCCTGGCTGGCTTTGACTTGGCTACTCCTCAGCATCTCTACTTGCTTTCACGAGGGTACTCTCAAATCTATTCAAAAGCTGTCCCATGGCCTCAAAGTGGACTTGGTTAAATGTGGATTGGGAAGTTGGTTATCCATCTCCAACTTCCTCCCAAAATTAGGCTCTAAAAAGTAACTCCCCAAAATAGGCTTGGCTACATTAATATATCAAAGTGGTTTAGAAACCCACTTTAAACTATGTAATATAATTATAAAGGCGTAAGCCCCTTTCGTTCGGGCACCTTACTAAGCGGTCATGTATCCATATGGCTAGCTAACCTCTACAGGGCTAAGCCCGGCGTATGGCGCTATACTTGGTCACATGTGGGTTGTTGGCGTGTAGGCCCAAAACCACGGGCTATACCCATTATATAACCATTCAAACGTTAAACTGCGCCCATTTACATAACCGTTTGAAACTTTAAACCGCGCAAAGTTTTTACATTCGCGCCCAACCGTAACCACGCATCAACAGTCCGTTGTTAACTGTGGGAACCATCATATAGAACGCTCCAACTGTTGGTTAACCAAACTTTAAACCGCGCATATTATGTAGGGATAACCATTGGTTATATTGGGCTACGCCATTCCGGTAAATACCCGTGCCAATGGTGCATTATGCGACACAATGAAACCGAGGTGGGGCTAAGCCCGATACCGATATATATTATAACATATGCCAAATATAGTATAACGCGCACATAGAAGTGCAACATGCGGCGCGTTGGTTGCAGACCGGTGGTCGGCGGTTGAATCCTGGTTGACAAAATTTTTGATTAACAAACCAATTGGACAAATACCGAGGTGCCACGTGGCGGCCCGGTGTGATTAAACCATGTGGCGCAATCACTTGCCAATTAAATTACCCGCGATGTCGATATCGATTGACGGTATCAACCAACAAGGATATGCAGCGTGTCCATCGGTGATTCGCCAGGTCATGCGCCGCGTCGACTCTCCGTGCCTTACCGCGTCACTTTACCGCATGCAGTAGCGGCGTCATCATACGACCACCACACCCGGTACTGATGTCACCCGTGCCGCGTGTCACCCTTCCGGTGGTGACCGCGTGTCCTCGGGATTAGTCGGCCCGATGCGCCAAAATGCCAAATTGCGACGCATTAATAAATCTCCCCGGAGTGTTGCCGTGTCACTGTATGAGGCGTGCCGCGTGTAGCGTAATACGGATGTGCCACATGTCACAGTACGGACCTGCCACATGTCTGTCGCAGTTAATGCGGACCGAATGCGGTCAGCATCCAAAATTTTACTGTTTGGCTTGGCGGACAGAAATCGATATCTTCTTCCAATACGGACTCCCGTTTGACAAAGTAAATATACCCGGAATCGGGAAGACGAGATGGAGGCCTTAATGGTGTTGGTTTCATTGGATTTCGAGCACTTTCATGTTTGAGCATTTTTCGCTGACTGGCGGGGCTTTTTGAATCTGATTTGGGATCACACCTCCCAACAATAAGACCTTTTGGTCCCCCAAAGGCTACTGACCAGTCAACAAGATCGATATAGGCCACCCAACTTGCTCTGGATTCGATTACATTAATGGAAGAAAAATACAATGAAGTTGAGACATCCTCTTCTGGCAGAACCAAGTGGCTTCTTTCTTTCCTTCACGATGTTCTTCTTGCTTATTTGGTAATCCTTCCTCCTTTGTGGGTACATGCAGAATCCTTTTGTCCTTCCTTGGGCGAAGCTCGGATTAAGCTTTCAACAACTAGCCTTTTGATGTCCTCTTTTAATTTTACCAAAAGCGATTGCAATGAGTTTTTAGCATCAGAGGACACCGGTTTCCCCTTCTCTTTCTTCCATTGTGGACTTGAGCCTTCATGTCGTGTTTCCTTCATTTGGCTTATGGGTTTCTGTACAAAGTTTGTCTCTTCCAACACTTGGAAACACAATGCTTGGGTGAATAATGATGAGGGTACATGGAATAAGTTTCCACAATTTCCGGTTTACTTGATTATGCTGTTATAATCAAAGGGAGAATTAATAAAACATGACCATTATACCTCCACGCTGATCTTCACCTTTTCTTTGGAGATGACTTGCGTTCACTACCACAATCCTAAAGTGATCGCCATTTCCCTTGTGAAGTGTTCTCTAAATGTCTTAAGTTGGCCATTTGAAGCATTACTTGCTTCCGTAGTTTTGGAACCTATCTTGGAGACTCTCCAAGGTCCCCTTCGTATCCAAATCCTAAGTGTCGAGGCCTTTCCTCAACCTCAATAGGATTCCTGATACCTTGACCACCTCTACCACCGAATTACTTTCCTTTTTCACTTAACCCATGGTTGAGTATTCTCAAACCTACACCTTTATTGTGTTTCGATTCACCAAACCAACTTGATGAGAATGAGAGGAAAATTTGATGAGACCTTCAACCTCGGATGTGTTTTTGAAACAGATGTAGAAGTCACTCCCTTCAATGCTTCTTTTCCTTTGTTTCTCTTTGAAACTCCACTTGAACGTTATATGCTAGGTTCCAAGTGGTCTTGCTGAAATACCTTCCTACATCTGACCGGAGAGCACCGAATCTCGAACTCCTTCTCATCTTGAGAAAATCCTCCTACGTAGATGCTATTTCCTCCTTGAGATGTACTCTTCCCTGGTTAAGATGCTCAACCTCCTTGAGATGTGCTCTTCCCTGGTTAAGATGCTCAAATCCAAACGTCAACTAGCTGTGATACCACTTGATCCGTCAGGATTTTTCGAATGACTTATGGTTGAGTTTTTATTTGCATGCATTAATTAACCATTGAGAAACTTAGTGAAAGAACGAGAAAATAAAAGGAATTATACAGCCATGTACATATATGCAGATCTGAAATGCAATGAAAAACAACAAACCATAATATGCAGGTTGATAACGAAGTTCGGCACAACTTTCCCTACGTCTCCGAGCCTTTTCTTTGTGGGGGAAGCTTCTTTATTTCTGTTTGAAAGCTCAATAGTACATCTTTACAATGTTGAATGGCTTCCAGACTGATCTGGTCATGTTCGCCCAGATCTCTAGAACCATGCCCAAAAAAAGGCATGCGAAACGGATGTCCGGAGCTCTCAGAAATGGTCCGACATCATCTCCTCCTCAACAGCTTCCCTGCCTCAAACTAGCTTTGACTTGGCTTCTCCTCAGCATCTCTGCTCTGAATGCTCTCAAAATATGTCCAAAATCTGTCCCATGGCCTCAAACTGGCCTTGGTTAAATAGTTGGGAAGTTGGTTATCCATCTCCAACTTCCTCCCAAAAATTAGGCTCTAAAAAAGCCCAATAACTCCCAAAATAGGCTTAATTACATTAATAAATCAAAAAGTGGTTTAAAAGCCCACTTTAAACTATGTAATATAATTATAAAGGCGTAAGCCCCTTTCGTTCGGGCGCGCGCACCTTTTAAACTGGTCATATGGCATCCATATGGCCTAGCGCTAGCCCTACGGGCTAAGCGCTGGCCCTTTGGCACTAGCACCTGGTCACATTGGGGTTGTTGGTGCGTAGGCCCAAAACCACGGGCTATACCCATTATATAACCGTTCAAACGTTAAACTGCGCCCGTTTACATAACCGTTTGAAACTTTAAACCGCGCAAAGTTTTTACATTCGCGCCCAACTGTAACCACGCATCAACGGTCCATTGTTAACCGTGGGAACCATCGTATAGAACGCGCCAACTGTTGGTTAACCAAACTTTAAACCGCGCATATGGTAACTGTTAACCATTGGTTATATTGGAACCGCGCCATTCCGTAAATACCCACGCCAATGGTCATATGCAAACACAATGAAACCGGGGTCGGGGCTAAGCCCCGGCCCGACCCCCCGCAATATATATTATAACATAACCTTAAATATAATATAACCCACACACATAACAAGTCACAACATGCGGTGCATTGGTTACTTGGACTTTGTTAAATCTTGGACAGAGGTGAAGGTCGCCGGTTCGAATCCGATTGACAACAAAATTTTTGATTAACAAACCAATTGGACAAATACCGGGGTGCCACGTGGCAGCCCGTGATTGGGCCACGTGGCACCCAATCACTTGCCAATTAAACGCCACATGTCAGCATCTGATTCGACGATTGTCAACCAACAAGATCATGCCGCGTGTCCATCGCTGATTCGCCCATGTCATTTGCCACATCAGCTCTCCGTACCTTGCCACATCACTTGCCACATATGATACTGACGTCATCGTACGGCCACCACACCAGCTGCTGACGTCACCCGTGCCACGTGTCACCCTTCCATTGGTGACACGTGTCACCTCGGGATTGGTCCAGCCGTACGCCAAAAATGCCAAAATTGCCTGACACATGTCATCTCTTGGTGCTGCCACATGTCACCTATACGGACATGCCACGTGTCACACGTACAAACGTGCCACGTGTCCTGTATGGATTGTACGGACAGGTACAGTCAGCATCCAAAAATTTTGCCTGTTTGGCTTGGCGGACAGAATGCGATATCTTCTCCATACGGACTCAGTTTGAAAAAGTAAATATACCACCGGAATTAGGAAGACGAGACAGACGCAATGGTGTTGGTTTCATCGGATTCCGAGCACTTTCATTTTTGAGCATTTTTCATGCCCTAACAGGGTTCTGAATCCGATTTTAGATCATGGGCGTAATGGAGGCATCAAGTACAGACTCATCGCTTACTTGCTCGTCGGCCATAGAACTGTCGATTTCCTTTTGTGGAGTTTCGTCACTCGGTCTTGCTTATGCTTCTTGTTTGTCAGATTCTCTTGTGTTGAGGTCACCTTTGGACCCTATTTCCTTTTGTAAGACCTGCTTTTCTTAGACCTCGGGCTCAAGGGAAGTTGTTTTTGTGGGACCTTTTTCCTCTTGGACTCACACCGGGGTGCCATGAGCAGGTTCCAGACTCTCTTCATCGCTGTAAATATGTATAAGAGTGCTAAAGGGATTGGGCGCTTGTGTCTCTATCGAGACCCAACCTATCTTTAGTTGATTTGTCCCTTCTTCCGAAGGATCGATCAACGATGTTGTGGGTTCAGGGTTGCCTAACCCATGGGCGTTGTCGGGGACGTTGGACCCAGGATTGTTCGACTCCGTCGGGACACTTTGAACATCAGTTGAAACTACAGGTCCTATGAAAAGATACAGGTCATCTCACATTCATTTCATCAGTAGCTCAGTTTGTTGATATAACAACATACCCCTTTATTGTGCAGCTTGATCTTCCAGGAGATCCTTGATTTGTACTGGGGATTCCCAATGAGTTCCCACAACTTCAATGTTTTCTTCATGATCACTTATTCCTTCATCCAATTCATATGAAACTGCTCCTTCTGGGTGTTGGCTAATTTCTTGAACTGCCTATTCTAGAAACGTTGCCTGTTCTTCGTAGCTCATAGCTCTAAAACTGGTTCCTCGAGGATCAACTTTCCTGGACATTACCACATTCCAGTCTTGAGCATTCTCAGTAAAAATTTCATCCTCGAACTGGTCATGGGAATAGGTCCAACAGGATGATACCTGTGACACATGTTGTAGAACCAATCACTTGGGATCATGTTTGTGAAATCAACCATTTTGGAACTGAAATTCCAATTGACCTAACCTGAGTTGTTTATCATGCACGGTATCTTTGACCATGCAAAATCCGATATGAAACCCATACGGTATGAAATCCTGCTTCTTGTCTTTTACTAAAGTTGCATTGTATCATTGCAGGAGGGTTTGATAGTAAATTTCCCCTAACACTATCCGGTTGGGAATATAAATGGGTAATAAGTGGGGTGCCCCTATGGCGCTGAAAACCCTGATGTAGGTTTCTCGTTCATCTAAATACCAGTGGCCAATTTTGGCTATAACCTTATTTGCTTCATCTAACAATCTAGGGAATTCTTTCCTGAAGAGAAAGAAGTATGTGCATGCAATAAACTGATCACAGATAACAACATAGGATTTCTTGTACCTATTTTCCCATAGGATGCTGAAGTATACATGGACTGCGAGCTCCAAAGAGTGACAATTCAGGTTCATCCTAGCGAAAGCGTTCCTGGCGCAGATGACGTCCGGTAGATAAAAGACCATGTAGAAGGCGAGGGTATCTCCCTCCTTTGGCACCTAATCTTGTCTTATGCATGTGCTCAACTGCTTGGAGATGATGGCACCCCAATTGAAGCATATGCCTGAAATGGTGATTGTAAAATCCAGAGGCATCCAAGCTTCTGAAAATCGGGAGTAGTCTTTCTCCCCATGTAACCTGCAGAGTAGAGCCATGATATATATGTATGGTTCCCTGAGATTAGCTGTTGGATACCAACCAACAGTCCAGTTTGTGATTTTTTTGTCTTCTCTCCACCAAGACGACATGAGTTTGCTGGTATCGTGTGACACATAGAAACTCAAGATGAAATCAGTGCTTAGTTTTAGCTCGAAGTATTTGAGCTTATAGTAATTATAAACCTATGATGACAAGAAGACTTCGACGCATTAGCCGTTATCATCATTAATCAAACATTTTTGGGCGTCAGCAAGGTCAATGATCCACTTTAGGAGCTCAATGCAAGGACAGACTGGAGACCGGCTTCCCACCATGTGTAGATAATCTTTGCGAATGTTGGGGAGGACCTTGTCGTTGAGATTCCTTATTTCAGGATCGCTATGCGGGGTATATTTGAGGGGTTCTTCTTTCTTGATTTTCTTGAAAACTTCTTCCCAACGAGGAAATTCCATCTTGGCTCCAATACTTGCCTTCGTGTCTCCGAAAGCTAGGGGATGGACAAAGGGTTCCTTGGTGATTCTCTTAATGACGGATATTGGCTTGGGAGCAAATTCTAATTTCTCGCAACTGATGGGGAGGAGTCTTCTCCTACTTCTGATTCTTGCAGCTTAGGGCCTCTTGACGATTTCCTGGTGGAAGGCTTATTCAGAGGCATTGTTCCTGCAATTTAAAAAGTCATTTGAACATGCGTATAGAGAAACATTGGGTGTGGACATGTAATAATGGAATGCATGAAAACCATTAGCAGATACATACCTGTAACGCTTACTAAGATAACTGCTTAATACTCACTGAACTTTGGGCATTTCTTTTGGGTTGTTGGCTTTACTCTTCTGTTTGTTCTGAATTTCTTGCTGCGCAGAATGGGACAATGCACAATGACTCGAACAGGATATAACTAGAGAGGTACTACTAGTCATATCAATCAGTTAATATGAGTAATAAATGTAAATTTAAAAATAATTTTCCCTCGAATTTCTGCAAATAAACCTTAACTAGTTGACCGCGGAGGCGCGGGAGAAGATGCATTGTATCGGTGGGTTTAACGAATCCTTTTGATTCATGCATGAATTAGTAACTAATGTTCTATCTATGAATTAGCTACCATATTTGAATGTGGCATATCTGACACATATGGAGGTAAAACGTCTCGTCGCGTCACATCACTTCGGCATAGGGATTGAGGATCGGTTGTTTACACCTTACCTTTGCGCGGTGTTTACTATCACATTTTTCTGCTAAAACCGAATGGATCGGTCTTCGACGAAATCCTTCCTGAGGTTGTTCGTAGGAAAGAAACACTTTCATCGGCGATGCCGATGAAGGTCGGTACTTGGCTAATTTTGAATTTCCAAACGATTTTCACCACCTTTATCTTTTTTCGCTGATGCCGAATTTCTCAAGTGAGTTGGGGGAAAATCCTGGGTCGTCGATTCATTGAGTAGCAATTAAGTTTCTTTTAGAGTGAAGAAGGTTCTTTGTTATACACAAGAAAAATTTTAATCGATTAAACCATGAAACATATGAGATAAGAGAAGGCGTCAGTCTCATACTGAAGTGATAACAATCCAAGCCGAAGATCGAATGGTACCCCAAAAAGTAAATGGTGACAAAATTTTATTTTAGGGTGTGTTGAGTACTCAACAAATGGCGATTCACTGGGTGAACCCAGAATCTTTGGTTCATAATGGGCACACATTTATTCATATTTGTATATATCACAGAATTATA
>SNQJ01S0117397.1:0-16338 GCA_010110895.2 Picea sitchensis
ATAATTTCACATACATAGGTATATATTCGTTGTCAAATTCTATACACTGCAGCCATTTAATCGCAGTCACACTGAGCCAGAATTTTGTTGTCCTTCAAGTGCAAAATTGTTACCATTCAATGTATAAAAGTGTTGTCATTCAATGTATAAAAACACAGTCATTCAAAGTATAAATTCGCAGTCAATATTTATTGTCAATCAATGTGCTATCAATCAGTAAAATCATTGTCCAATGATGCTACCAATAGAATTGTTGTGTACTAACATTCATAGATGAGTTATCTCTGTGTAAATGCCATGAATATCATAATGTGAATGTTGTGTGATGTGCCACAAAACTCTTAGTGTGAATGATGAGTGATGTGCCATGAAATTAATGGTGTGAATGCTGGGTAATGTGCCACGAAAATTGTGGTGTAACCACTATGTAAATGCCCATAAAACCATGGGGTGAGTGTTGTGTCACATGCCAAGAAAACCGTCCAGAAATAAAATCGATGTCAATCAAATTTGCTGAGTAATTATATTTAAAAGGTAAAAATATGAAACTTTACACAAATAACTCTCTGCCCAGCAATGGTGTTGTGTAAATACATTTAAAAGTGAAAATAAAACTCTACAAAAATGGATCCATGCCCAACTAAATCACTATCCAAAACAACGTAGAGTAACAACAATATCGCTATACAAAAACGCAAAGCATAACATGCTATCCAAAAAACACAGATGTTTCACCATTTCAAAACGCTAGGAATCATTATATAAAATGTGGTCTATCTTATATAAATTGCGGTCTAACATATAAATCGTTGTATAATGTGGTAATGCAGTGTATGAACGCCAAGAAAAAATGTTGTGTATTAACCATAAGGATCCAAAACTAAGGAACAGTAAAATCCAAACTAGAATGTTGTGTAAAAACTAGTGGATGGTTGTGTAAAATGCCAAGAAAACGTAGTGTGATGCAGGAGCATTGCTCACTCATCAAGCGAGCCAGCGTGGAGCGGAAGATAGCTGGATAAGCCAGCACAAATTTTGAAAACACTTTGGAATTGTTGCGCAAAGTCTTTAATGAAGCCATTTATGAAGGCGCACTTTGTGTATTGTAAATGGACCTTGAGCGGATAGCTCTCGTCCTTAGGTAGATAGTCAGCATTTAATTTAGTTAATGCTGGTAGATAGGAAATTAATTGTAGATTTGATAGCATAGAGTCCAAGAGGGAAAACGGATATAGACACCCTCCTTTGTACATTGTAACATTAAGCATTAGCATTCGCATTCCAGAAGAGAAGAGCAAGAGAGAGATGTGTAGAGAACACCCATGTACAGATATTGAATTAATAGAAGAAAGCTTTGATTCAAATCCATGGTTATGTGTCTTTTCTCTGTGTACTGATGTTATGCTCATGGACGTTTGCTTCCTATCATACATTTGCTTTTATATGTTGTGTATGTGATTTCATGGTTGAACAGTAGTCTGAGAGGGTGAGTGAATGAGTTTCAATTGTTTCTCCAATTGAGCCAGAGGATTCCTGCAAGGAGTGCAGTTGAATTTGTCCGCAAGGAGTGCGTCGACATAAGGGTTCAATTAGAGATAACTCTTGTTCTCATTTCTTCGAAGGTGCAGAGAGGCACAGTGCCATGCAAGGAGTGCGCAGACCAAGCTAAGTCTTAGAATTGCGATTCTGAGCAAGAGTATTGAAGGACTGCTGCTACAGGAGTGCGCAGAGTCGAACGACTTCAACACTTACAAGTTGTTGAAGATTTGCCACAAGGAGTGCGTGCAAAGTTCCTTCGAAAGGACTTGAGAAGTCGAGAACAAGCTCAAGAGGAGTAGGCCTTCGAATTCGTCGAAGGATTGCACAGAGAGGTTGTGCATTGAAGCGTTCGAGCAGGCATTGAAGACTCATGCACAGGTGAATGAGTCTCGTGAAGAGCCACTTCTTTATTTTGTGGATTGTATAAGGAGAAGCGGACGATCGAAATTCCCCGAGGAGAAGTTGCGAAGTTTCGTGGGCCATTGGATCCCACGGAGGCACAGGGAGGTTACAGTATAAGCGTAGAAGAGGTTAGAATCTCAAAAGGGGCAGAGCGTTGATCCAAGCCAGCCAGGGCCGTTGGATTGTTCGCGAGATCACCTATCGGGATATCATGAGAAAAGTGTCAAAGATTTGGAAACGGGAATCGCAAAGTCGCAAGACGCGATATCCCGACGGTCACATAGACAGTGTGGGCCACAGGGAGTCGGNGGGTAAGAGCCCAAGTATTGGGTACTCCAAGTCACGAGGACGCGAGGTGGCGAGTACCGAAAGTGCAATAGGATCGTGTCGGCATTTCGGTGCATCGGATATCGGAAGTCAGAGGACCGAGTGTTTGGTGTTGTGACTAGCGAAGTTGCGATAGAGTGAAGTCCCGATAGAGGGAATAGGAAGTCAGCATAGATTAATGCATCGAGTCTCAAGTATCTAAGAGTCTAGTGCTCGACTGTTGGACTTGCAAAGTCGAGAGTTCCAATCCTCCGAGAAGTTAAGGAAGGGGGATCGCATGCCGAAGAGAATCTGTGGGTAGGAAATATTCCCGATAGGGAATCAGAAGAACCTTTGAGTTCTTCGGGCCGTGGAGAGAGAAGAAGGTCCTGAGGGGAGTGGACATGCCAGTAAGGGTGTGGCTGTGTCAGTTGTGGTATCAGAGTGGGAATTTCTTTGCTTTCTGTAGCAGAGGAGGAGAAATTCGCCATGCTGCCTAGAAGAGAAAGGCAGTCACCTGACCCAGAAGATAGGGAGGTGCGAAGAAGAGGTAGGCCAGTAGCAAATCCAGAAATGGAGAGATAGATGAGAGATCTCTGAGCAAGACTCGAGGAGATGGAGACAGCTCAGAGACGCATAGCCAGTGTAGGGGATCTTAGTGATTCCGACAGCGAGATATAGGCTGAACACGATGAGGAAGTTGCAGCCGAGGATGCATCAACTGAGCGATTGATTAAAGCTATTACCAGGATGGGTGCAAAGGCGAAGATGGACATTCCAGTATACGAGGTAAATCTGGATGTAGAAGAGATATTAGATTGGAAAAGAGCTCTTGACACCTACTTCAACTATGAAGATATCGAAGAGGATAAGAAGGTCAGATATGCTATCACGCGCTTGAAAGGACATGCAGCATTGTGGTGGGATGAGCTACAAGATGACAGATGTTGCAAAGGAAAGCAGAAGACTAAGAGTTGGGATAGAATGATTGCGAAGATGAAGGCAAAGTTCATCCCAAGAGACTACCAAATCACTCTGTTCAAGAGAATGCAGAACCTGAGACAGAAACTCATGACAGTGAAAGAATACACTGAGGAATTCTATCGACTGAACATCAGAGCAGGTCATTAGGAGAGCGATGATGAGAAGGTTGCCAGATATCTGAATGGTCTGAGATACGACATTCAGGATGAATTAAGCATGGTTACCATCAGGACGGTGGAGGATGCTTACCAGATGGCTCTGAAAGCCGAGGAGAAGCTGAGCCGTAAGCAAGGTCAGGGAGGGCGAGGCAGAAGTCAGCCCAGAGGCAAGGCAGTTGCCCATGACAAATACTAGAAGCCCAAATAGGAATGGAAGAAACCTTAGGGTAAGGTTGAAAGAGGTGGAACCTCACAGCGAGGGCCATACGTTGAACAAAGAGGGAAGCATAATGAGCAGAAGGGAGATTATGTTGACACAAATACTTTTCCTCATACCAGAGGTAGAGGAAGAGGCTGAGGAGGAGTAATCACATGTTTCACATGTGGAAAAAATGGGCACAGGTCATTCGAGTGTCCAGAGAAGAAGAAGGATAGTGGAGAAGCTCACATCACCAAGGCACAAAAGCGAGATGTTGAGACTGCAGACACAGAAGGTGGAAGGTCGCTGATGATGCGTAAAGTTCTCTTAACACCCGGAAAGGAGGTGGAGGACTCAGCTCAAAGGACCAAACTGTTCATAACAGCTTGCAAGACCAAGGATTGGGTATGCAAGGTTATCATGGACAGTGGTAGCACAGATAATCTTGTTTCGACCGAGATGGTGGAAAAGATGGAACTGGAGACAACTGATCACTTGAGTCCATACAAAGTTTCATGGCTACAGAAGGGACATCAGGTGAGTGTCACTAAATAGTGTTTAGTTGAATTTAAGATAGGTGGATATAATGATAAAGTACTCTGTGATGTTATTCCCATGGATGTATGTCATCTATTGTTGGGTAGACCATGGCAATATGACAGAAATGTGGTTCATGATGGGAGAATGAACACATATACCCTAGAGAAGGATGAGAGGACACACAGGTTGCTTCCGATAAAGGATAAGGAGGTAAAACCGGAAGTAACCAACACACTACTTCTCATGAGTGGGAAGGAGCTTCTTACAGAGATGGAGAAGAAGGAAGATCCACAATTCTTTGTGGTCAGAAAGACAAGGATTGTTCTGACTAGCACAAGAGTGGATGACTTACCAGATGAGATTCAGGAACTGCTGGAAGAGTTCATTGATATCATAGTGGACAAATTACCTCATTCGTTGCCACCGATGAGAAGTGTGAGTCATCACATAGACCTCATACCAGGAGCTAGTTTGCCAAATAAAGCCGCGTACAAGTTGACGCCGCAGGAGAATGAAGAGGTCAAGGGACAGGTCTGGGAGTTATTGGACAAAGGATTGGTCAGGGAAAGATTAAGTCCATGTGTTGTTCCGACAGTACTCAGCCCAAAGAAGGATGGAGGCTGGAGGATGTGTACCGACTCAAGGGCGATTAACAAGATAACCATCAGGTACAGGTTTCCACTGCCAAGAATGGATGATCTGATGGATTGCCTGAGCGGGGCAAAGTATTTTTCAAAAATTGATTTGAAAAGTGGATATTATCAGATTCGCATGAGGGAAGGTGATGAGTGGCAAACAACATTCAAGACAAACGAAGGTTTGTATGAATGGCTAGTCATGTCGTTTGGCTTGAAAAATGCACCGAGTACGTTTATGAGGCTGATGAATGAAGTCCTGAGGGAGTTCATCGGGAAGTTCGTCATTGTGTATTTGGACGACATATTGATTTACAGTAAATCAGAGGCTGAACATCTGAAGCATTTGGCTATTGTGATGAGGAAGCTACAGCAAGAGAAGTTGTTGATTAATATGAAGAAATCCTCAGTTATGAAGACAGAGCTCATTTACTTGGGTTTTGTTATTTCGGCTAATGAGTTGAGGATGGATCCAGATAAAGTGGAGGTAATTAAGAATTGGCCATCACCGAGAAATGTATTCGAGGTGAGAAGTTTCCATGGTTTGGCTAGTTTCTACCGAAAGTTCATCAGGAATTTTAGTGGGATTAGTGCAACGATGATGGACACAGTGAAGAAGCAACATAAGTCTTTTCATTGGACAACAGAGGCTGAGAAGAGCTTCAATCTGTTGAAGCGAAAGATAACGGAACGACCAGTGTTGGTGTTGCCGGATTTCCAGAAGACATTTCAAGTGAAATGTGATGCAAGTGGGTTTGCCATAGGAGCGGTCTTGAGTCAGGAAGACAGACCAGTTGCATATTTCAGCGAGAAGTTGGATGAGGTGAAGTTGAAATAATCCACGTATGATAAATAATTTTATGCTATCATACAGGCACTGAAGAAGTGGAGGCATTACTTGATCCTGAAAGAATTTGTATTGTATAGTGATAATCATGCATTACAGTTTGTGACTCAACAGGAGAAGTTGAATCAGAAACATGCAAAATGGGTAGAGTATATGCAGAATTTCACATTTGTGATTAAACAAATTTTGGGTACTGCTAACAAAGTGGCTGATGCTTTGAGTAAGAAGTGTTTGTTGCTGCAGGAATTCCGAGTCAAAACATTGGGTTTTGAAAATCTCAGGGACATGTAAGCAGGTGATGCAGATTTTGCAGAGGCGTATGAAGCCGTTGAGAATCCAGTTCTCAGAGACAGAAGTCCATGGATATATTACATGATCCAGAAGGGATTTTTGTTCAAAGGCAATCAATTGTGTATTCCGAAATGCTCCATGAGGTAGAATCTATTGAAAGAGAAGCACAGTGGTGGATTAGCAGGACACTTTGGCCATGACAAGACATTCGCGAAGCTGAATGAGTCATATTTTTGGCCAGGGATGCGAGCAAATGTCAAGAGGTTCGTTGACCGATGTAGAATTTGCTAGCATTCGAAAGGGAGAAAACAGAATGCAGGTCTTTATCAGCCATTGCCCATACCAGAGAGACCATGGGAGGCGATTAGCATGGATTTTGTATTGGGGTTGTCGAGGACACAAAGGGGTGTTGATTCCATCTTTGTGGTCATGGAAAGGTTTTCAAAAATGGCACATTTCGTACCATGCCAAAAGACCAGCGATGTGACGCATATCGCAAATTTGTTCTTCAAGGAGATCATTCGACTTCATGGATTGCCGAAAAGTATAGTTTCAGACAGGGACACTAAATTCATAGGGCATTTTTGGAGGACCTTATGGAATAAGCTAGGAACTAACTTGGCGTTTAGTTCATCTTATCATCCTCAGATGGATGGACAAATGAAAGTGGTCAACAGAAGTCTGGGAGACTTGCTGAGAAGCTTGGTGACAGAGCACCATAGCCGCTGGGATAACATATTGCCACAGGCAGAGTTCGCGTACAACGATTCGGTGAATCGAAGTACAGGGAAGAGTCCATTTCAGGTTGTATATGGGATGCAGCCGAGAGGAGTGTCTGAACTGAGGGATTCAGAACAAACTGCTACTAGCAGTGCTAGTGCAGAAGAATTTGCTGAGGCAATGAAGGAAATTCATAGCAAGGTGAAGCAGCGACTGCAAGATTCAAATCAGGAGTATAAGCGCAGAGTAGATCAGCATCGGAGACAACTTCAGTTTGAAGTTGGTGATCTGGTTCTGGCACATTTGAGGAATGAAAGGTTCCCAAGGGGAACATACAACAAATTGAAAATGAAGAAAATTGGGCCATGCAAAGTCCTGAAGAAATTCGGAGAAAATGCTTATGAGATCGAGTTGCCAGATGGCATTGGGATATCTCTGATATTAAATATCGTATATTTATACCCATACAAGGCTAAAGAAGCAGAGACTGGAACTGAGAAACCAGTGATCCAGTGGACGAAACAATTACCAGTTGCAGAGAAGCCACAGATGGAGTGCATACTGGACATGAGAGTGGGTAAGAAGACCGGGAGAAAAGAATACTATGAGTATCTGGTCAAGTGGAAGAATCACCCAGTAGAAGATGCCAGCTGGGAGACTGAAGCGGTAATATAGAAGCATGGACAGACCGTGCAGGAGCTCATGGACAGGAGACCATGAAATTTTTCAAGCCGAGGAGTATGATGCAGGAGCATCGCTCACTCATCCAGCGAGCCAGCGTGGAGCGGAAGACAACTGGATAAGACAACACAAATTTTGAAAACACTTTGGAATTGTTGCACAAAGTCTTTAATGAATCCATTTATGAAGGCGCACTTTGTGTATTGTAAATGGACCTTGAGCGGATAGCTCTCGTCCTTAGGTAGATAGTTGGCATTTAATTTAGTTAATGCTGGTAGATAGGAAATTAATTGTAGATTTGATAGCATAGAGTCCAAGAGGGAAAACGGATATAGACACCCTCCTTTGTACATTGTAACATTAATCATTAGCATTCGCATTCCAGAAGAGAAGAGCAAGCAAAGACCTATGTAGAGAACACCCATGTACAGATATTGAATTAATAGAAGAAAGCTTTGATTCAAATCCATGGTTATGTGTCTTTTCTCTGCGTACTGATGTTATGCTCATGGACGTTTACTTCCTGTCATACATTTGCTTTTATATGTTGTGTATGTGATTTCATGGTTGAACATAAGTCTGAGAGGGTGAGTGAATGAGTTTCAATTGTTTCTCCAATTGAGCCAGAGGATTCCTGCAAGGAGTGCAGTCGAATTTGTCCGCAAGGAGTGCGTCGACAAAAGGGTTCAATTAGAGATAACTCTTGTTCTCATTTCTTCAAAGGTGCAGATAGGCACAGTGCCATGCAAGGAGTGCGCGGGCCAAGATAAGTCTTAGAATTACGATTCTGAGCAAGATTATCGAAGGACTGCAGCTGCAGGAGTGCGCAGATTCGAACGACTTCAACACTTAGAAGTTGTTCAAGATTTGCCGCAAGGAGTGCGTGCAAAGTTCCTCCTAAAGGACTTGAGAATTCGAGAACAAGCTCAGGAGGAGTAGGCCTTCGAATTTGTCGAAGGATTGCACAGAGAGGTTGTGCATTGAAGCGTTCGAGCAAGCGTTGAAGACTCGTGCACAGGTGAACGAGTCTCATGGAGAGCCACTTCTTTATTTTGTGGATTGTATAAGGAGAAGTACGGTCGAAATTCCCCGAGGAGAAGTCACGAAGTTCCGTGGGTCATTGGATCCCATGGAGGCGCAGGGAGGTTACAGTATAAGCATAGAAGAGGTTAGAAGCTCAGGAGGGGAAGAGCGTTGATCCAAGCCAGCCAGGGCCGTTGGATTGTTCACGAGATCGCAACGAGAATCACGAAGTCGTGAGACACGATATCCCGATGGTCGCGTAGACAGTGTGGGCCACAGGGAGTCGGAGAAGTGGAAGACAGGTGTCATAGATCGAGAGATCTCGCGAACTCGGAAGTTCGTAGGGTAAGAGCCCAAGTATTGGGTACTCCAAGTCACGAGGACGCGAGGTGGCAAGTACCGAAAGCACGATAGGATCGTGTCAGTGTTTCGGCGCATTGGATATCGGAAGTCGGAGGACCCAGTGTTTGGTGTTGTGAATAGTGAATTTTTGATAGAGCGAAGTCCCGATAGAGGGAAGAGGAAGTCAGCGTAGATTAAGGCATCAGGTCTCGGGGATCTGAGAGTGTAGTGCTCGACTGTTGGACTCGCGAAGTCGCGAGTTCTGATCCTCCGAGAAGTTAAGGAAGGGGGATCGTGCGCCGAAGAGAATCTGTGGGTAGGAAAGATTCTTGATAGGGAATCAGAAGAACCTTTGAGTTCTTTGGGCCGTGGAGAGAGAAGAAGGTCCTGAGGGGAGCGGACGTGCCAGTAAGGGTGCGGCTGCGTCATAGTGTGAAAGTTGTCTATAAAAAGAGAATCACGGGGTAAAAATTTTTGGGAGGATGCAGAGATTTACATAAAACAAAACGCCGAGATTAGAGGTTAATCATTCAGATAAAAACACAGAGATAAAAAAGGGATAGATATCTGGGGGAAATTTATCCTTCACTTATTATCCATGCACAGGAAAATAAGGCATTTGAATCCATAGATTTTTTAAAAATGGAGTGACAACCATCGATTCGGCTCCTGGACAACTACTCGGGCATGGACTAATAACTTAAGGGATAAGGGACAGAATATAAAAACACAATATGCATCCAAATCTTCTCTGTGGAGAAACAATAATGAAATAAAAGTGAATCAAGCAATAAAGAGAACACGGGCAAGAGATACAAGAACGCAAGCAAGGTTTTGAGTCTGGGGCTCATTTTGGCCATGTGCAAGGAAGAAGTAACTCATAAATAAGGATACAATGTATAGAGAGGGTTCTTATAGAGTAAATCAAGCGACAAGGGGGTTACAATTACCGTAGAAATGCATGTGCAAGAAATCTCATGGAAAAGAAATCTTCAAGCGAGTACAGAAAAATAAACATGTGTAATTTAAATTTCATTGCAAGTAACAACTTTAACATGCATACCTTAGCCAAATGTGAATGCTCTGAAGTCGTTTTCCTACGCGTGCTCCGTCCAGCTCCCGCTTTCCAACCGATGTGACCTCACCGGTACCTCCCATCCAACGCTAGGGGTAATCGTATTCCCCCTAAGCCCCTCGATCCGTAAAGGGGCCACGCACACAATACCATAGAATGTTAGCACTCAGATCGCCTCTCAAGGTCGAGCTACCACTCATTACCCAAGATGAGTATCCCAACTCCCACAAGAGAAAGTTCAGTCAAGGTAAAATTTCAGCAACGTAACTTTACACAAAAATATGAGATCCCTACTCCTCCTCCATCCTTTTTATAGAGTTTTCAAGTAATTAGTTTCCCAAATTCTCATTAAATTCCTTTTTCATTAAATTAATTTCGAAAAATCTTGTTCGTACACATGTCGCCTGATCGCCTAGTTGCACCAAAAAATCAATTTTATTAATTAATTAAATATTCATATTTCCCTCACCCACCTAAAGCATTCCTAAAATCTCTCCTCGGTGTCCCAAAATTCCCTTACACTTCTTAAATGACTTATTCCTTACTTAATTCCTAGTTGAGTTCATAATTAGAAAGTTCTAAAGGCAAGATTCCTTACTAAGTTAGACATTCAGCCTTTTCCTTATGTTTCCTCTTTTCTTTATGTTTCCCTTTTTATTTAAGTTTCCCCCTTTTTCCTTTTTAACTAAAAAATCAATTTAGCAAGTGTAGATAAAACAACCCTTTTACCCTTTTTCCATTTTAATTAAAAATTAATTTAGCAAGTGTAGATGATACAACCCTTTACCCTCTTTTCTTTTTAACTAAAAATTAATCCTCCATTATAATTTTGACTTTAAGAAATAAGTTTGAATTTCTTACCCCCCTTCTTGTTACATGTTTATTTATTATTTTTTTTTTTTGACCACATGTTCTGCTTAGACCTAGGTTTTAATTTCACTAAGTTGGGCGACATTTTTATTAGGAAAAATTGTTTTTAAACCTTACTTATCACATCGTTCATTTTAAGGCTGACTAGGTTTATTCACTTATCAGTTAAAATCGCGACGTGCCCTTCAGCACGCACTACGTGCTCCAAGGGTGCCACTCGCCTCTTTCCATTTTCCTTGCACGACGTTCCCTTTAGGATGCATTACGTGCTCCAAGAGTGCCATTCGCCTGTTGAATGACTTTGGTAGACGTCAAACCCCCGCAGTCAATACTCCGCCAGGTGATCTTATGGGAGACTAAGGGCCTCTAAGGAATAAGGCCCCTGCCTTATTTTTTGCCCGTTAGAATCATCGTGAGCGACTGTCACAGTCTTCCCTTACGACATCATGGGTCTTCTCGAACTAGGTAATCGTTAACCTACAATTCGAGCCATGGTAGGAGTGCTACTAGGTTGTGGCAGGGTTGCTACCACACCTCTCCCTCAAAGTCTTTGGTTGTCCTATGTGACCCCTCTACTCCACATGTGAGTCTGGTCGGCAAGCTATCATCAGCCTGCATCCATCAATAAATCATGTCAACAATAATACTCAATCATCATAACATCTAATCATATGCACATATATCATATCAACAACATTCAAACCCCAATAGTCCACTCCATGACTCGATCTGGAGTCCAAGGGATTTCATCGATGCCTCTGCATCCTCAATGTCCAAAGTCCTACACACTTAGGAGAACCCATTCAATAGCACCTGACTATGTAAATACAACAAAATAACATATCATCACATCCATAATATCTCATAATCATAATCAAACGGTCAATAGTATAATAATCTGGATCACTTGCAAGAAAGTGTCCTCAAATAATAATTTTTCTCAATGCGCGCAAGAGCAGGATGTTACAATTGTCTCAATGATGTTTTCCAAGAACACAACTGACACAAATACCATTTCTGCAAGAAATGAGAGGAAGAACAATCACCATATTTTTATTTCATAATTGTTGCAATGAGCAATAGTTTAGATGACAAAACTGCTCATGCCAATGTTTTCTCAAGTCATCATTATGAGAAACAAAAACTGATGGAAAAGATGATGATCGAAAGTTGTCAAATTTGTACAACTTGGTAATATCATCAACAATTCTAGTTGCTAGGACATGCTTAGGATATTTTAAATCCTTGATTACAACTTAGTGAGGTAAAAACTCTACAGTCTTACCTTCATCTAAATGAGTGATATGATATACTGATAGAAGGTTGTAAGAAAAACTTGGAACAAACAATACATCATTAAAATGGTCATCATCTAACTAGGTTGTTCCAGAATCGACAACACTGAGAGATCTATCATCACCAACAAATATTTGTTTGGTGTTACAATCCTTGAGAATTAAAAAAAAAAGGCGTTGTCCTTAGCCATATGATAAGATGATCCAAAATCAATAAGAAACTCATTAGAAGAAGAAGTAGATGTTGCAATGAAGGAAAAACCGGAAGCAAAAAATGCATGTCTATGAGAAGACGAGTTAGAAGAATAAGATTCAAGATTGATGTTGTGTTTCTTCATTGATGCTTCTGAGGCCTCCATAAATTTAAAACATTCAAACTCTAGATGACCATCTTGCCCATAAAAATTGTAATTTCATTCAATCTTCTTACTTGATTTTGGTCATTTGTCACCATTGGGAGTAAAATTTTGTTGACAATGTTTGGGAACCTTTTTTTATTTGTTGTTGCAAGGATTTTGTTTCTTCGTATGCTTGGATTTATCTTTATATTGGGTCACTAAGGCTTTGTTAGATGTACATGTGGTGTTGATCAGTCCAAGTTACAAGATCTTATCTTTCTCTATAATTAAAGAATCACAAAACAAATCAAGAGTGAGAGCTTGGTAAGAACCCCCTAAAGCTTCTTTGGTGTAATAAAAGGTAGATACAAAGACAAAATATGCACTACTAATATTAGCAATAATAGCATATATGCATAGATCATCCTTCAGATCTATTTTATCATCTTTAACTAAAAGTCTAAGAGTTTTGAACTTAGATAAATAATATTCAATGTAAGGGAAATCATTGGGATTTAAATTCATTAACTAATTTTCAATCTTGTGGGCTTGAATCACATTTTTTACCAAATATGACTTCTATCTTACCCCAATATTCATCTGGGTCATCAATTCCTTGAAGGTGGAAGTGTAAATATGGGAGATGGACATTTTGATTAGTCCTTGTTCCTCCTCATAATTATTATCTCATGTGGCTTTCCTTTTGGTATCGATGGATTTTTTTATTTCATTTTCTCAAGGTAATCTGGTACAATTCTTTACTTCATGGTACACCCCCCATATGTGATTTCCATGAGAAGTAGTTAGTACTAGTAAGAAAGATATCACTTGAAGTAGCCATATTGAAATATGCAAATAATATGGATTCAAAAGTTTAAATTGATTATATGAATGAAAAGCTCTTGAAAAATAGGCATTTTGAAAAACAAAATGGTATTGAAAATGGACTTCATATGTGAAAGTTATTTCAGTTTAAAAAAATACAAACAATAACCAAAGTGCCACGTGGTGATGGATGTACAATGAGCTGGATGAGTATAACAAATTATCTTGCTTCTCTAACTTTGCCTATAAGCTTAGTTTTACAAATAAGTTACTGATGAAGTAACCATTTTTTATAAAATAAGTGAGAATCATTTTTACAATGAAGTTACTTTACAAATTTAAATTGCATGCAAGAAGTAAGTCTAAAAAAATAATATTAAAATTACTTTATAGTGATTCACTTTTATAATTTAAGTGAAATGCACTTTACAATAATGTTATGAGATAACTCATGATTGCTTGAACTGTTTCAAAATGCAACTTAAAAAACTAGAGTCTTGAACTTAAAACCTTTTATTAAATAAAGCAAATTTGAACCAAGTGAGTTAATGCAAAATATATATCAAATTTGATGAAGGTTTTGTTTTACTCTTTTCCTCAAAGTGACTGCTTACCCAAAAAAACCTTGTTCTTTTCCTGCAAAAATAACTTCAACATGGTTGTACACAAAAACAAACAATATTTTGAAAAAGAAAAAAATTCTCAATCTCAACAATAATATGGTTACATCTTGGTTATTTTACAAGGAAAATGTAAGTTTTCTCTTTGGATTTGATTTACAAAGCTCGCATAAAGCACAAAGCAAAGAGAATACACAAAAAAGAAAACACTTTATGTTCTATTTTTTATTTGTCGAGATCACACAAAGGACATTGAAAAGAGCATATGCAGACTAAAAATAGTAGCAAATATGGAATAAAAAAATAAAATTGACATGTTAACTCTGTAATTTTTTTTAAATGGTGTATTCAGACTATATACCTCTAGATATGACAAAAAAGGACATATCTTGGGAAACATAAACCTTTTCAAGTGAAATTAAAAGTGTTTCCAATTTAAAGAAGCACTTTGGATACAATGGAACAATCCTCTCATCCTAGAAATACATCGAAATGCTAGAACCCAGAAATGCGACAAGACCGGTTCAGGATCTTGATCTACAACGAGAGAAAGTCTTCAAATGGGCTCTGATACCATGTTTGACAAATCAGGGTATTCCTACATAGGATGAATACCTTAATAAAATTTTCACACAACCAAATCAAAGATTATAACACCAATTTTTTACATGGTTAAAAACTTCTAAGAGGGAAACAACCCACACCTTTGGTCAATGTGTACACTTGAGGAAATATATTAATGCAGAAGAAAAAATATTTTACAAGAGAGTTTCTCACAATATCTCATCGGAAAATTACACTCTGTGCTCTTTAAATAGAATCCATGGACCAATCAGGTGTTAAGCCACAGATCAATATAGTTGTTAAGATCAAGCATAATATGAGCCATCAAATCACTCTATGTCTAAAACATATCATGATCGTCAGATTACATAACTAAAAATTCAAATGCACACTACTTTTACCTAAAGTCACATTATACCAAGTTGATCTTAAGTAACTCCTAAGTATCTAAATATCCTAACAAACTTATCTATAGAATTAGAAACACATAGTTGTTGATTGCTTAAAATAATTATCCAAAACAAATGGTTTAACCTCTTATAATTGTAAAGGGTTTAGTTTTTATTTTATAGTCCAAGAAGGATCAATATGACACATATCATACTCATCACATTTTAATGCCACGTGAAGTTTTTCACAATTTTAACACTATATGTTAACCTGCAAGATACAAGAGTTATGTAAAGGCATACAATAATTACCTAATCAATTTAAATATACAAAACATGTGATCTATGTTAATTTTAAAAGTTGTTGGAGCAAAGACATTCTATCAACATGTATGAAGTTGACACTTCTTTATAGGATGACTATGTTATTGTGATCCTTATTCATGGGTAACTATAACAACCACTTAATTTTATGTTACCTTTTCATGAGTTAACTTTGGTTGAAGTGTTTTCTTCTCTTCTTAAATATCAAGAAAACCTAATTTTATGTTACCTTTTCACGAGTTAACTTTGGTTGAAGTGTTTTCTTCTCTTCTTAAATATTAAGAAAAACTATATTTTTGTTGATCATGCAAAAATATTAATTGAATTTTGAAAATATATCAAATATGAAAATGTAGAAATCTAAACTTAAATGTATAAAAACAACTAGTCCCGAGAAAGGAGGAAGTGTGATTGAGGATAGAATGCAATATACCATGGATGTAACATCCCGCTCTTGCATGAACTTATTCTTTGAGGACACTTGCTTGCAAGTGATCCGGATTATTATACTATTGGCCGTTGATTATGATTATAAGGCATTATGGAGGTGATTATATGTTATTTTGTTGTATTGACTTAGACAAGTTTTGTTGACTCTTGAGTGTGCAGGATTTGGACCTCGAGGATGCAGAGGCATCGATGAAACCCTTGGAATCTGGATCAAGTCAGGGAGTGGACTATTGGGGTTTGATTGTTGTATATATGACATATGTGCATATGATTAGATGTTATGATTATGGATTTGATTGCTAACAAGATTCGTTGATGATGCAGGCTGACGATAGCTTGCCAACTAGACTCACATGTAGAGTAGAGGGGTCACGCACGATAACCAAATACGTTGAGGGAGATGTGTGGATAGCAGCCCTGCCACATCCTAATAGCACTCCCACCGTGGCTCGAACTATAGGTTAGTGATTACCTAGTTTGCGAAGACCCACGATGTCATGAGGGAAGACTGCGACAGTCACTCATGATGATTCTAAGGGGCACGCAATAAGGCANCCCTTAGTCTCCCACAAGATCACCTGGCGGATTATTGACTCCAGGGGTTTTTTATGTCTACCAAGTCATTCAAGAGGCGAGTGGCACCCTTGGAACACGTAGTGCATCCTGAAGGGCACGTCGTGCAAGAAAAATGGAATGAGGCGAGTGGCACCCTTAGAGCACGTAGTGCGTCCTGAAGGGCACGTTGCGTAAGGGAAACATAATGAGGAGAGTGGCACCCTTGGAGCACCTAGTGCGTCCTGAAGGGCGCGTCGCGTTGTTAACTAATATGTGATTAAACCTAGATGGCCTTAGAATGAATAATGTGATAAGAAAGATTTAAAAACAATTTCCCTAATAAACTGTCGCCCAACCTAGGAAAAT
>SNQJ01S0117397.1:26622-48391 GCA_010110895.2 Picea sitchensis
TGTTTATAACATAAGACTTAAACCATATGTCAAACGATGTTAACAACATATTCCCATGGAGTATGTTACATAGCCATATGTTATATGGTTATAACCATATGAAAAACAAACTATGGAATATCCCAAGGGTCGCGGGGAATAAAACCCTCGACCTTCACTTTACATGCCACGGTTTTTAACCAACAAGCCATATATATGGTTTGTTAAAACAAACCAAATAATGCTTTCCACGAATTTCGATATTTGGTTAAGGGGCGCACCCTATTTAATGTTGTGTGACATGAGGTTGTAAACACACACATTTTTATGCATATTTTAGTCTCATGATGCATGCCGAGGGAACAAGGCATTTGAGGCTACACCATAAAGAGTTCCAAATGTTACCTTGACGAAATTTCGATAATTTTATATCAATTTTGCATGATTTTTCCCTAGGAATCCAACAATGCACTTTGTTTCTGCATTTGAACAACATGTAAAAAGTTCATTGCCAAATGCAAGAATTTGAGCAATAATAAAAAAAAGGTCTCTACTAGAAGTGGACCCGGAGAGGTAGCCCAAATTGGGTGAACTCTATTTTTCCAACTTGTGTATGTGATTATATTATTGTTGTTCATTTCAAGTTCAATTATTTGCAAGTCATTTATCATTAAAGTGGATTTGGTTAGATAAGTTCTTCACAAGTAATTTGAAAAACAATCAAGCGATCATTTTATTTCAAAGATCAAGTAGATGTTTGTGTGCATTTAAAATTATCAACATCTAAGGACTTTTCGGATCAAGTTGGTATCAGAGCGATTTTTGACAAGTATTTTGCAAGTGGATGCTTACAAGAGTCAAAATCAAACTTGGTAAAGGAAAAATTGCAAGTTATAAGTCCAGAATTGGAAAGATATTTCGGCGACATAAGATGGCTTCTGAAAAAGGAGAAGAAGAATATCAGACCATGAGTCATGAAGATATTAGAGCTATGCTTCAATCTCTAAAAGAAACAATAGATGGGTTAGAACGAAGAATTCAAAATCCTGCAAGTGGAGAATATTCGATACAAGGAGGAGGAGGTGAAGGAAGTGGACCTTCAAGGTCCCCTTCCCCTTCCTCATCGTCATCGTCAGTTTCTTCTGAAGAAATTAAACATTCTTCTCATCGAAATAAGTCCTATAAGAAGTCTAAGAATAATTTTTCATTACTAAAATTGGATGTTAAATTTGATTTTCCAACCTATGATGGAGAATTGAATGCTCAAAATTTGGACAATTGGATCAAGCGAATACAGGTATATTGCAAGGTTCAAAGGATTATGGATGAGAATGCAAAGATACAGTTAGCTACTCTTAGACTAAGTGGCACTACCTTAATATGGTGGGAGAGTAAGATACAAGTTGATCTTTTTCAAAAAGGTAAATTAATTTCTTCATGGGATAATTTTACTAAGGCTATAGTAAAACAATTCTATCCACTGGTACATTAGTAGAAAACAATGATCGAGTGGCAACATCTAATACAGGGTAAAGGACAAAATATTTAGGCATATACACAAGAATTCAAAAAGAAGGCATTATCCCTAGGATTTTTGTTGTATATTCACAAAACTCTTCTGAAATATATTGGTGGCATGCACTCATATCTTCGTCACACTATTCTAATGTTTATCCCTACTAACATTGATAAGGTGTCAGTACAAGCTACACATATTGAGGCTAGTAAGGGTAAGAATTAGAGCGAAGATAAGAATCCATTCAAGTTCGAGAAGAAACCGAAAGGTAAATGGAAGACTAAGAAATAGTCCACGGTGAAGCAAGATGAAGGAAGACCAACATGTTCCCACTGTAAGAAAAAGAGACATGAGGAATCATAGTGTTGGAAGTTGCATCCATAATTACAACCAAAGAAATTCAAGGATAAAGGGAAGCAGAAGAATGGTGCATCGGCGCATCAGGATTTAGGGTCAGTTCTAGAGATGAATCTAAGGTCATGGCCATAGGAAGAAAATATATATCAGTTATCCATTCAAATTCTCCAGTTCAATATGCCAAGATGGAAAGTGATATTAATCAGAAGAAAATGAGCGATCTTTTTCATGTCAGAGTTATATTCAATCATACTAAGGTAGATACTTTATTTGACATTGGATCTCAAGTCATCCTAATATATGAAGCAATTGTTAAGAAGCTAAGATTGAATATGACACCTCACAAAAATCCATATTCATTAGGTTGGGTGTGTAAGGATGATAAATTGAAGATAACAAAACAGTGTAAGATCATGTTTGCAATTACAGCTAAGTTCTTTGATGAGGTAAAGTTAGATGTTTTTCCTCTTGAAATTTGCGTCATTGTCTTGGGTAGTCCATATCTATTTGACAGGAAGGTTGTGTTCTATCAAGAAGACAATAAATATCATATTTACAAGGATGGGGTTGAATATATTGTCAAATCTCATCGCATCAAAACTAATGTTTCTTAAGTGAGCATAGGGAAAATGAAGAGACTCTTGAGCGCAAGTAAAACTTGTGTTCTCATGATAGTGAAACATAAAGAAGAGGATATAACATATTCTTTATCAGGTTGTGATCCAAATGATAAACAAGAGTTGATCAACATCATATGTAATTATTATTTCAGGAACTTACAAGGTTTCCTCTTAAAAGTGAGGTTGAACAGAAATATATTTTTAGCAAGATGCTCCTCTTCCAAACATTGGAATGTACAGGTCATCAGTGATCGAGAATGTAGAAATCAAGAAGTAATTTCAAGAGTTGCTCGATAAAGAAATCATCATACCAATTTCCTCTCCTTGTGGTTCTCCTATTGTATTAGTTCCGAAGAAATATGGCACATGGAGGATGTGTATTGATTTTCGAGCCCTAAATAAGATTACGATAAAGAACAATTATCCTCTTCCTAGAATAGATGCTATATTAAATAAGTTAAAGAATGTTGTGTATTTCACTAAGTTGAAATTGAGAAGTGGTTACCATCAGATCATAATTGCAGAAGGTGGCATATGGAAGACTTCTTTCAAGACCAATAAAGGCTTGTTCGAATGGTTGGTTATTCCATTTGGGTTATGTAATGCACCGACAACATTTATGAAAGTGATGAATGATGTGTTCTGACCCTACATAGATTATTTTGTTATTGTCTATTTAGAAGACATATTAATATTTAGTCAAAGATGAGAAGATCATATAAATCATTTCAAGACAATCTTTGAACTCTTGAAGAAGGAGAAGTTGTATATCAAGTTATCTAAAAGTGAATTTGGAAAAACTTCTCTAGTATATTTGGGTTACATTGTAGGGATTGGTCAGTTAAAGATAGATCCTGCAAAGGTAGAAGTCATTGTGTAATGTCCCAAGCCAACTACCATCACCGAAGTCAGGAGCTTCTTAGGAGAAGTACAGTACTGGAGGAAATTAATTACTAATTTTTCATACACAACAGTGCCTCTAGATGCATTAACAAGTGTTAAACGGGTATTTCAATGGGGAGGGAAGCAACAGAAAGCCTTCAAGACATTGAAGAAAAATATAAGCATCGCACCGGTTTTGGAATTACCAGATCTACAACAACCATTTGAGATTCAAACTGATGCAAGCGAATATGCCATGGGCACAGTCTTGATGCAACAAGGTAAACATATATGTTATGATTCTAAGACTTTCACTAAAGATGTGATTAACTATCCAACATATGATAAGGAATTGTATGCGTTGGTACAAAGTGTAAATAATTGGAATCATTAATTAATGGGAAAGGAGACAATCATTCATACAGATCATCGGCCATTACAGTATTTGCAGTCATAGACCAAGCTACAATAGTCACGAAACTTTAGGTGGATGGTTTTTTACAGCAGTTTCATATGGTAATCAAGTATAAGAAGGGTATTCATAACAAGGTTGTATATTTGTTATCAAGACTCGTAATTAATGCATCTACAATACTCAAGTATAATCCTTTAGCACATGAAAGTTATGCAAAACAATATGATAAGCATGATGATTGTAAAGAAGTATATGATGCATTAACTCACGACAGTCAGCAGTCAGATTATTATATGCATGACAGTTTGTTATATCATCTTGGAAAATTATTTATACCAAGAGATGAAAGATTAAATATAATCAGAGAAGCTCATACATCTCTCATCTTTGGTCATTTTAGGGTTGGCAAGACAATTGCACAATTGCAGAGGTATTTTTGTTGGCCTTGGATGAACAAAACAATTTCCAATTATATAAACGGGTGTGTCATGTGTGCCACAAGTACGCCTAGCAATTGAAAGCTATAGTTATATACACCACTTTCGGTACCTTCACATCCATGTGGAAGTGTCTCCATGGACTTTTTAGGGGGTATGTCAATGTCCAGGACAGGTCATGATTATCTATTTCATGGTGGATAGATTCAACGAGATGTTTATTCTAATTCCATGCAAGAAATAGGTCACAACTTAAAAAACAACACATATGTTCTTCGCTAATGTATGGGTTCATTTTGGACTTCCTACATCTATAATATTAGATCGAGGCTCTCGTTTTTTTTTTAATTTTTGGTCTCATTTATGGGAGAAAATGGACACTAATTAGTTGAACAAGAGCAAGAATTTTCATCTATGGACAAATGGACAGACAAAGGTGGTAAACAAAACAATGGTACATCTACTTCAAGGATACTACAATAAGCATCCTAAATTATGGGATGATAAATTACCTTATATCCAACATGCCTATAATCATGCCATGCATTCATCTACTTAGAAAAAGCATTTTGAAGTATGTTTTGGGTACTTTCCTAAATCACTTATGGAATTTTCCTTCGAATAACTAAGTAAAGAATATGGACAAGATGATACAGATAAATCTAAAAGGTTCATTCAAAAAATTTGACAGGTGCATCAATCAGTACAGGAACAATTGGAGAAGAGCCAAGCCAAGTATAAGGCAAGGCACGATAAACATCGGGTAGATCATTAGTTTGAATTCGGTGATCAAGTATGGTTACATATCAACAAAGATAGAATGAAAGGCGAAGGTAAAAAGCTAAGGCCAATAAGATATGGTCCATTCAAGATCTTGGAGAAAATTGGTACTAATGCCTTTCGTTTAGATATACCAACCTACATGCAAATGTATACAGTAGTAAATTTTGATCATTAGAAGCTTTATGAGCTTCCTATGATTATGGATGAAGATGAAAGTATTCAAGTTTGAGCAGTTGATTATTTTTCTCCATAATATTTAGACGAGTTAAAGGAAGATGTCATTCTTGACAGAAATATTTAGCGGGGTGATGTGGAATATCTTTGAGTTGGTCATAAAGGGGTTAAACCAAGTAAATCCAAATGTAGAGAGATCAAAAGGGTGAGGGAATTCTACCCTCACTTATTTGTTGAGTAATCAAAACTTTTGGTGGTACAAAATTATTCCAATGGGGAGGAATGATCTAGGAGGATCTGAGTATTCTCACAGAGGTCTGTAAAGATATAAAACATCCACAGAGGTCCATAATGGTTTAGAAATTATAAAAATTCATATTCTTCAAATATTCATGAAAATTCCATGAATGTGTAGAGCTCGGAGATAGCTTTCCAACAGTGCAAATTTCATCTCAAATGGAGTTCGTATGCAAACATTATGAGCGGTGAAAGTTCAAGTACATGGGAAAAAATTCAAAGGTCAAATGATGACATTAGCATGGTGTAGGGTGACGTTAGTAGGGTGAAATGTGGCACTGAAAAAGTGATGTGGCACATGGTTATTGGCAGCTGACTGGGTAGATCATACCTCCAGGTGGTTCAATCACAAGTTGACAAGGGGTGCACAAGTGGTCCACTCCTATGATGACAAGTGGCAAGGATGAGCCAATGAGAGGCCACCACATGGAGATCCCTCATTGTCCTGTATTATATAGAGTTATATAAAAGTTATGGAGTTGACGGGGGTCAAGCCTGCAACCTCTATAACCTCCCAAAGACCTTACCGAACCTTCGTTGTCAATGCACCATGCCAATTAATCTTAACCATATATGAATTCATATATATTTAAAGTTTGTATAATTTTTCTTTGGAAGAGAAAAGGGTTGAGGGCCTAGCCCTCGACCCCTTTGTATTGGTCACATGCTACAACATATAACCGACAACCTTAGAAACTTGCTACAACATATAACCGACAACCATATAAACCTTAGAAGTCGATAACCGTTCGTTAGAAATTCCTTAGATGCGACCATTTTATTTGATTTAAAATTATCACCATCTAAGAATTTTTTGGATCGCATGTTCATGTAACCAGTACAGTTAGAGAAGTTGTAGTCAAGTTTGGATTCTCTTGGCTTGCATGAAAGGTGATGATTGATTTGTTGGGAAAGATATCAAGAAAAATTGTTGTCAAGATATATATTGTTGGGCGGTGACAACACACACACACACACACACACCTTTCAATCAGATTTGTTTTGGTTGGAGGTTTCTCAAGCGTTTGGCTTTCCATATGCTTAGAAACACTTGAGATTTTTCCTATTTTATTGTAGAATCCCATGAAGTGTTTCATGAGACATGTAAACCATTTCTCCACTGTTTGGTTGAGAAATAAAGGCTATCATTTCCCCCTATTCATCTCTCATGTTTTTTGTGTTATCATTTTATTTTCTATGTTCATTAATTATGTTTGCAAGCAAGAAGTACAACACATAACCCTCATTAAACTCTTATTGAGACAAACCCTGAGAAAAGAAGAAAGAAAAATATATAGAAATAAACATCTTTTTATAATTGTCGCCATGTTGGGGAGTCATTATTTTTCTTCCATTTCCATGCCCATGTCGTCGCTTCACACCTTGCAACACAAATACGAAAAATGAAGAAAAAGAACAAAGCAAAAAAAAACATTGTAAACCACAAGCAACAGGAGGAAAAAACACAACTTGAAGAAGAAACCAACTAATACAACAAAGGGTTTTCCTTCATGGATATCTCTCGTGATGATCTCAATGAAAATGCCAAAAAAATAAAACAAAGCCTCAAACCTTTGATCAAGTTCATTGTGCAAACCTGGCATTAAAATGTTAATTGCACATTGCCATGAACATCGCCCATGTGGCAGGCTACAATGTTTTTAATATTTAAAACATATAAACAACATATATTTTAGGTAATCATAAAATTTTATAACCAATCATAATTTAAAATAAATAGTTATATATTAAGAATTAAAATAAAATGTCATATTGAAACATTAAAAAACATTCCCTATTGTCTAAAATTTTTGTTACCGATCAAATTAATTAAAAAATGATAACAACAATCTTATGGAGGTTGGACTAATAATAAAAAAATTAATGTTTGAAGAAAAATAAGGCAAATAGATAAAATATTTTAGTTAATGAAACATGTGAAATGACATGACTAATAAGATGACATGGAAAGGTTTTAATTTAAAATTTATATTTATTTTATAATAGTCAAATCACATTAGCGCAATTAGTTTCGATGGGCCTTGTTCTGCATGGCAACCCAAGTTCCAAACTTGTTGGGAGGAGACACCTAAAAATGCAACTAGCTAAGGGTTGGTGTGGCCTAGGCCTGGTGAGATCCCTGGGTGATTTTGATAGCATATATTCCCCTGGTTCGTGGTTTCTCAACCATAGGCTAGTCCCACAAACAAAAAAAATTATATTTATTTTATAATAATATGTAAAATTAATTATTATGATGATGATAATAATGTTAGGATATTTAGACACCTAGGAGTTAGTTAAGATCAACTTGGTCTAATGTGTCATTAGGTAAAAGTGTGTTTCTTTAGTATGCATTTGTAGTTAGGTAATCTAATGTTCACGATATGTTCTTGACATAAAATGATCTGGCAGTTCATATTCTCTTCGATCTTAACGACTACATTGATCCATGTATTAACACTCAATTGGTCCAAGATCTCTATTTAAAGAGCATGGAGGGTCATTTGTCGATGATCGATTGTGAGAAATTTTTTGTAATTTTTTCTTTTGCATTAGTAAATCGCTCCAAGTGGTTGTGTTGGCTAAGGTCGTGGGTGTTTCCCCACATGGGTTTTACCATGTAAAAACAAAGATGTGTTGATATTTGATCTAGTTGTGTGAGTGGTTACTGAAAGTGTTCTTCCTCTCATGGAATACTTGTGTTGTCGAACATGGTATCAGAACACATTTGAAGACCCGCTCTCGTTGTGATCGAGATCGTGAAGGCATGTTACCTCATCTCTTGTTTCTACCATTTTTGTACATTTTTTGGCTAAGAGGAATATTTTAGTACATCCAGAGCGCTCGTTTTAGTTAGGAATGTTTTTTTTTCACTCGAAAAGGTTTATGTTTTCCCAAGATACGATCATTTCAATCAGATCCAAAAGTATAAATCCTAAATACACCCTTCTAAATTTTTACAGAGATAATATTTCGGTTTTATTTCAATTTTCTATTTTTTATTTCCAGGTTGCTACTCTTTTCTATCTATGTATGTTTTTTTTCCATGTGCTCTATGCGATCTCAGAAAATAAAAAAATGAGCGGAAAGGGTTTTCCTGTTTGAGTATTCTCTTTTTCATGCACTTTGTGCGATCTCAGTAAATCAGAAACAGAGGGAAAATTTGCATTTTCTAAGTAAGATAACCGATATCTAACCCTCGTTGTCACCGAGAAGCCATTTTTTTTTGTATGAAAATATTTTTTGAGCATGCTCTCCAAGGTTGTCTTCCATAACAACAACAACAACAACAACCCCAATCCTTCTTATTAACAATATAATGTGTTTTGCACTAGCTCACTTGGTTACAAGTTGCTTTACTAAGTAAGAGGTCTTGAGTTCAAGTCTCTTTTTTGTTACTTTTTTTTGAAAAAAATCATCAATCCATTGTAAATTGTATTTCTCCTAAACTATAAAAGTGAATCATTATAAGTAGCTTTAATATTTTATTTCAAGTTATTTATTTTGCATGCAAATTTCATTTATAAAGTAACTTCATTGTAAAAGTGATACCCACTTATTCTATAAAAGTGGGTCACTTCATTAGAGACTTATTTGTAAAAGTGAGGTTATTAGAAGGAGGGGTATCACCACATGGACCAAATTCTACTTTCCATGCGGCTCTTTGGTTACCATTTATGCATTTTTTCAAAAGGGCATAACTTTCACATCTGAAGTCTATTTTTAGTATCATTTTTTTAAACAACCTATTTTTTTAAGAGCATTCCATCCAGATCATCAGTTTCAGATTTTAAATCCATATTCTATCCATATTAAATATGGATTATCCCAGTGATCTTTTGTTTACTAGTACCAACTACTTCTCATGGAAATCCCATATGGAGGATGTATTAAGAAGTAAATGATTGTACCGAATTACCTTGAAAAAAGAACAAGAACCCACTAATGATGACAAGTATACCAAATGGTTTAATAAGAATGATGAAGCAAGTGGACTAATCAACATCTCCATCTCTCTTGATTTAAGGTTTCGCCTTCAAGGAATTGAGGTCCCAGATAAATCTTGGGAAAATATTGAAGCTATGTTTAGTAAACACAATATTATTCGCATTCACCAGTTGGAAAATCAGTTAATGAATTTAAGTCCAAATGACTTTCCTTGCTTTGAAGATTACTTGTATAAGTTCAAATCACTTAGAATTTTGTGTATAAAGTGCCAACTAGATCTGAAGGAATATCGATGCATATATGTTATTCTATTTAATCTTGGTTGTGCATATTTTGTTTTCGTATCTACCTTTTATGTGTAACATCCCGCTCTTGAGCACACCTGATTAGAATTATTCTTTGAGTACACTTGCATGCAAGTGATCCGGTTCATTATATGATTGACTGTCTCGATTATGATTATGAGATGTTGAGGATCTGATGATATGTTATCTTGTTATATTTATATTGATAGGTGCTATTGACTGGTTTTCCTGAGTGTGCAGGACTCTAGATGTTTGAGGATGTCGATGGCATTGATGAATCTCCTTGGACTCTGAATCGAGTCAGGGAGTGGATTGTTATGGTTTGAATGTTTTTGATATTACATATGTGACATATGACTAGATATTATGATGCCGATTGTTATCGCTGACACGTTTTGTTGATGGATGCAGGCTGACGATAGCTTGCTAACCAGACTCACATTAGGAGTAAATTGGTCACGCAGGACAACCAGAGATATTGAGGGAGAGGTGTGGTAGAAATATTTCTACAACCTACTAGCACTCTCGTCATGGCTCGAGTTGTAGGTTAACGATTACCTAGTTTGAGAGATCCACGATGCCTTGAGGGCAGACTATGACAGTCACTCATGGTGATTCTAAGGGGCACACAATAAGACAGGGTTCTTATTCCTTAGAGGCCCTTAGTCTCCCACAAGGTCACCTGATGAAGTATTGACTCCAACGGTTTGATGTCTACTAAAATCAGTCAAAAGGCGAGTGGCACCCTTGGAGCACGTAGTGCATATTGAAGGGCACTTTGTGCAATTAAAACAATAATGCAAGTGAGTGGCACCCTTGGAGCACGTAGTGCATCTTGAAGGGCACATCACGATTTTAACTTTGGTAATTTAATAAACCTAGTACCTAGAAAATTATGCATCCTTAGGACCTGGTTGACCTTAAAATGAATGATGGTATGAGTAAAGTTTAATAACTAATTTTTCTCTTAAAAAATGTCGCCAAGCCTAGTGAATTTAAAAACTAGGTCTAAGTAGAACATGTGAACAAAAAAAAACTAAATGGACATGTAACAAGAAGGGGGGTAAATAAAATTCAAACATTAGTAATTAAAGTAAAACTTTAGTAATTAAACTCAGCTAGGTTTTAAGAAAGGCGTCAGTCATTTAATAAATGTAAGGGAATAAAGGAACAACGAGGAGTGTTTTTAGGAATGCTTTTAGGTGGGTGAGGGAAATAAGCAAATTTAATTAATTAATAAATTGATTTTTTGGTGCAACTAAGGGATCAGGTGACATGTGTATGGGGGAGGTTTATCCTAATTAAATTTAATAAAAATAATCTAATGAGGGTTTGGGAAACTAATCACTAGGAAAACTCTATAAAAAGGATGGCGAAGGAGGAGTATGGATCACGACTGATAGGTGTAAGGTTACGCTGTCAATATTTTTCTTTACTGATTTTACTTGTCGGAGTTGGGATGCCCAGCTCGATATGGAGTGGTAGCTTGACCTTGCGAGGCGAGCTGGGAGATAGACTTTTCTCTAGTTGTGCGCGTGGCCCCTTTGTAGCTTGGGGGGCTAAGGGGGAAGAAAAGTACCCCTAGAGTTGGTTGGGAGGTACTAGTGAGGTCTTCACGATTAACAACTAGAAGATAGGAGGGAGTGCAAGCATGGAATATCGGCGTCGGATTCTTCGCCGAGGTTATGGTACTCATGATTAAATTTGCATTTGTATTTTTTAAAATTATTTTCATGGATTTAATTATTGTAGTAATTGTAATGGTTAAGGCATGATGTGTAGTTAGATGGGATTTAACTATTGTAGTAATTGTAATGGTTAAGGCATGATGTGTAGTTAGATGGGATTTCCTGATATCAAATTGTAATCCTCACTGATAAAAGTCAAACCCTCACTTAGGGTTGCTCATTAAAGGAGTGCTTACCCCGAAACTATAATTTATCGTTTCTGCATGCCCTTTGTGTATTATATTTCACCTTTTATTAGTGCACTTTATACAATGTTAATACAATTTATGATCTCTTTTACAAGGATTTCATGCCTTCAATTATAGAAGTTTTGAATGTTGGAACCAGGTCAAAATTTTTAGATGCATCTGAACTGTACAACTTTGATTGATGAGGAACCTCTGTGCAACAATTTGTCCTTATTGTAACCAATTTTATCTATGATTTCCTAAGCATATCCATTTTTCATGTAGTTATGTTGGTGAAATTGTTCTCTGAACCGCTGCGCTTCCCCTCTACCTCTTGGCAGATTCCCCAAGTAAAACCTCTATGAATTTAAGAAACTGTGTACCTCTTCCATTTTAACAAAATCCTTTCCTCTACGATTGAGCACTCTCAACGTTTTGCCAGCATTGAGTTTTTCCCTGCCCCATCTCCTTGGACTATTATCTGCTTCATGTACACTTCCCCAGTGCCCTGATGATCCACAGGTTAAGCGCCTTAAATTAGTAAAGGACAATTTGGGTTTTGTTCAATCAAGACGTGGGGAGACACACACTAATAGGTTTTATACTGAGTCGGACGTGTGTGCTCCAAGATTAAGGTAATTCGAGTTAGTGCTTAGAACCTGGAACAAAGATACAAGAGGGAAGGAACACACACTTATAGTGTTGATCTAGGAAAGTAAGGCATTATTGACATGCCAGGAGGCACTTGGAACCCAGATTGTTCAAGATACATTTGTTCTAAGGCTGGTTGAGTGGAGCTGAGTGCCTTTACGCAACTGTCAGATTACACCTGTGTATTTGGACCGGGTTACACCATTTGAATGCTAGTTGGTTGAACTCTATCGACGTTTCAGTCAGCTCCTCGGTGACGAATCACCCCACCAATGCAGATCTTCTTCAGAAGACTGGCTAGGAGTGGGTGCCACTACCCAGCACCTTCACCCCCTCCATGAAAACTCTATGTTTTCTTCAAGAAACCTCGCCAGAAATGGATGCAATTTCCCAGCGCCTTCACTCAGCCATTCATTGTGATTTCAATGCATTTCCTAATTTTCTAGAGTTGGTGAACCTTTGGCGTTCCTTGGGAGATCTCTCTATTATCTATTAGTTATTACTCTGCGATTTTTCTGACGGAATACCCCTCGCGTTTCCTCTCTGCACTCTTACAAAAATCTGTTTCTTCTGCAATAAGAAATTGGTAGTAAATCTATGACATGGTGTAAAAAGAAATATTGGGGAGCAAACAAACAGTGGCAGGTCCCAACAAGACTGACAGCTCACCATTTGGAAGTCCAAAATGTGTACATAAAGGTGAACTAAACTTTATATTTTCCTGTAGTGGATGCATGTATTGATGATCATATTGTTGTACAATAACCTCTTCTTTTAATTACTAAAGGGTGATTGAAACCTTCTTAATTTTTGAGTGGGTACTTAGAGGGTTTAAGAAAAAACAAAATTTCATGGGAGTGGATTTCTCTTTTATTCTAGCACCTCAAGTAGCACACAACAACTCAGATTGTTGCCTTCTTCCCAAGTTTGATCTTCCGGGTTTTAATGGGTTAAGGTAGCCTAACCTCATCGATTTGACCTTATCTCTATTGAAATTAAGTCAATCATCGATCTTACTTGGTAGCTTGAAAATAAATTAATTAAGGGTTGAATTCTAAGTTGTTCCTTTTTAAATTGACTTTTGGTAGTTAGGTGTTGAGTAGTTGGTTGCCTTGAACTTCTTCAAAGTATCTAGTATTTTTTTTGTTCTTAATGAGAGAGTAATCCTTGAAAAGTGTTGGCCCTCGACCAAGTTTTGAGGAAACTTTGGTCAGGTTTGACCACTTTTTGAATTTCGAGAGGCTGGTCAAAGATGGAGTGCCTAGGCGGAGCTGAGATCACGGATCTCACTTGTTTTGTGGGCTCTGTGGACCTAGAAATGGGTTCATTAGGTTTTTTGTAATGGGTTATGGGATGTCATCCCATGGGTTCTCCCATGTTTAGGCCTATTTGTAAGGAATTGTAAAAGTATAAATAAGTGTAAGAATGTATTGTAGAAGAAAGGCGATGTAAGATCAAGTAGCTAAGTGAAAGTGGTTCTGAGCTACTTTGTGAAATAGAATGTGTATGTGTTAGGCTCTATGCTTGATAGAGAAGTTGGCTCTATGCCTAGACCCAGTTTTGGAAGGAGGATCTAGCGTTCAGTGCATAGATCTCCTGTCCTCTGGGAATCTTGGCTCTGTGGCTTAGTGCACAGGAGTGGGTGAATGTAAGATTCAGAAGAATAATAAAGAAGATAAAGCAGTTGGTGGACGTAGCCCCACACTGGGGTGAACCACGTATATCTTGTGTCTTTGATGTGCTTTGTGCTATGTTGTTCTTGTCAATTATTTGCTTAATCCCTTTGTTATTATGTATGATAGATAGATATGTTGTTGCTTCATGATTTACTTATGTTAAATATGAATGAATACTATATCTAACTATTTGATATGTGCTAAGCGATTGAAGTACTTAATCTTTACTGTTACTACATCGATCTATTGTTAGGGAAGGTTTTGTGATGTTACTAAAGCTAATGAACTAATGCATATCATCTGGTAAGTTTTGATAGAATACTCTGTGAAGTGTTTCTATCACAGATCTACATCCCAGCTTGGTTACAAACACCTGCATCTACCTCGGGTGAGACTTCGCCTACTTCACAGGTGTTTCCGAAAGGTCTGGTAGTGCTGGCAGCAATAATATAATCTCTATTTTTACAAGCTGCCTACACAGGGTCTTTAAATTCTCGTTACTCGTCACAACCTTTCTCATTGAACGACACTCGTCACTTGTCGCTTTCTACATACCTGCTTTTTTATTTTTGTTTTCATGACTGTAAGCATGAAAACTTAAAGCTAGAATTCATACTTGATTTCATTTTTTTTTATTAAAGGGTTAATGTTCATATGGTCTATTGTCAAATTGTCATATTTAGCTAAGAACATGGTTGTTTTCCTTGTTATAACCCCTTAGTCTTAAATGTGCCTTGGTTACATGAGTATAAAACATCCACTCATTTAGCATTCGACTAATGTCAATGGGGTTTTGATTTATAATTTTTTTTTTGGTTCAATGTTTATTTGATACATTAATCTTTGTGATCAAGTCGTGGATATGCATACTATTGTTTTCAACTGTTCTGATCCTTATGTCCTTATGTGTACCATTATGCCAAGGTGTCATTTCAAGTACAGCATGGTATTATAGCTTTGCATGGCCTCGATCTACATGACCTCTCTCACACGCATGGTAATTAACACTCCTGCCTACCATTTCGAGTTGTCTTTGCATTACATTGAGGAAACTCGGGGTAATGGCTCTATGTCTTTTCTATCAAACCCAACCTCTAAATCCCGTGTTGATTCCTTGTTGTTAGCCATGGATCCTATGGTGAGGATTGAGCCCAACGACATCCAGACCTTGTTATCATTTGACAATTCCAGAGATGACTTAGAAAGGAACTGTTGGCGTGTATTTTTTGAAAATTTCGAGGGTTTTAATCTAAGAGTTGCTCAAGAATTTGCGTTGACATTCGATGGTTGCAGAGCAAAGATACGAGACATCCAACTTGAGTTAAATGAAGATTTTATAAGCCAAGTCACCGGTCTACCAACTATGGGACAAAAATGGTTCAAAAACTCAAAGGTTGAAGAGGTTCCCTGGTCATTGTTGTTCACCTCAAGGAGAATTACCAGCTGCGACTGAGGTATGCCTATCTCAACTTTAAAACCTAAATGGCATGATCTGTTAGCTATTGTGAAATAGTTCGTTACTAGTGAGGGGAGATATGGGTTGGTTTTCTTGTATCACTTGTGATTGTTTATGAGTTTTATCGATTTCCCCCTGAACATGCCCTATTTCCTCCTTCAAAGTCTATACAAGATGGAAAAGCGGTTTAAAAGGTAGAAGTCTGATTCTAGCCTATTCCACCATTGTTTAATTAAGATTATTATTATACATCAATTGAAATTAAACAATGATTGTTGGGATTCTTTTCTGTTACGAAATGGTTTTGGTAGCAGTGAGTTGGGACAGGTTGACAAGCCTGTCATCACAGAAACCCTCGTGAAGCATACCATCTCTCCTCCTTCGCTCTTGCCCTGTGATCCTATTTCTAATTTGGAACCCTCGACCTATCCTGATTCTACCCAACCCGACACTCTACCAGATTCGTATCCTAAGGGTGGTGTTAAGACTGTTAAAAAATCCACAAGGAAAAAGTGTAAAGACAACGTCGATATCAATTATAAGAGTAAAAGGGCCGCTCGTTGGGTTTCATGATGTGCTTGAAATAAACCCAAGCCCTATGCAAACCAAAATGCAATTGTGGTAAGTGAGGATTCTGATTCGGAAATTGAAAGATTCTTGGCCGAAGAGTATCCATATTCATATGGACTTTGCTCTAATAAACCCTACGATTATGTTACAAACCTTCCACCGTGTCTAAAGGACAATCCCGATTTCCCTGGAATCAAACTCAGTAATGAACCTATAGGTCAAATGGAAGATTCCCCACCTGTTAATACTATCACTGCCAATACACAGTCTATACAACAGCACTGTAATGAATGTCGATCCTGGATCGATAGGTATTACAAAGGCGTGCCTTTACTTCAGTCTCGGCTTAAATCCTTGGAAGACCAGGTGAATTTGCTAACGAAGGAGAATAGAAGACTTCAATCCGTAGCTCAAACCAAATACAAACGCCAAAAAACCACAGTGTCTGTTGTTTTTAAGAATGTGGAAGCAGCGACTGCAATAGTAAATTCAAAGATTGCTTGATTAGTTTGAATCCCTTAATTTGAGGTATTTTTTTTTTAAACAAATTTAGTATGATTCTGTCTTTTTCAAATTAGGATACATGATTTGTTTGCACAGATTACCTTTAATTTGTTTTGATTGATTCAATAAAATATGATTCTAGTTATAATTATAACTAGCTACAGAATCGTGAGATTCTGCAGCTAATTAGAAAAATTCGAATTACTTGTTTTGATAATTGAAAATACATCTAAAATCTTTTATTCTTATGTGTTTTCAAGAACCTGTGATTTTTAAGGAGATTTGAAGCACTGTAGGCATCTCTCATCATACCATCTTTATGTTTTTAATAGAATAGGCTGTTAGTTTTTGGTATCAAGTAGAATCTGGGAGGTTGCATCCCCCACATTTTTTGGAACAAATTAGATGTTATCAACAGGAAACATTTTGTTCCTGTAACCTATATAAATGTGTTGTTTTGTAAACTGGAGACCATCTCTGCCTGGGAGCAAAAAATTATGGATTTATGATTGACAGACTTGAATAGAAGATGATATTTGCACAGCTTTAGCTTCTATATACCGTGTTTTTATTCAAGTTATGATCATTTCGATTTGTAATTAGATTGTGACTACTTTAGATATCATGGTTTATTGCAGATTGGCATAATGAAATTTATATGATATCCATGTTTTATGTCCCATATATAACATACAGTAATTATTCTATTCAAATTTGAGATTAGAAGATTCATCTTCTTTATTCATTGGACATTTATACACAAATTTTCACAGCAGGATTTATCTCAATGTGACCATTTGTGAAATTATAAAATTGTTGTTACTACATCTCTTATATGTTCTATCATTCCGATTCAATCATAACTGCTTCGCATTTATGAGAAGCATTTGTAAGATCTGTTGCGGGTTTGCCTCATCAAACAGCGAGATTGGATGCCATACACAGGACGAATAGGAGATGTGATTACAGGTTAGTTTGTTAGTTTTATCTCATTAGTTTAATTAATACAGAAATTTCTTGTAATCTAAACACATTTGATTGTTTATCTCTGTTTTCAATTAGACAGTTTGTCATTTCATTTCTTGTTTATAAACGTTACAAAAAATAAATCAAAAGATTGAATGATAGCTTTGTTGTTGTTTAATAAGTCAATCCATATTCGATTTTCGTAGATTTAGATTAAAATTTTCATTCTGTAAATGTTATACATATGTTAGAAATATAATCATTTGGATATATTGTACATATAATAAGTAGAGCTATTTTATAAATATTAGTTAGCAAACTGTAAGTATATATTAGATTTGTATATAGTTTTCAGCAAGTGTTTTTCATTAAGTTATTTTATCTTTAGTTTTGTTTCTCACTTTCTTAGTACTTAGATCGGCCAACGGAGCCGCTAAACCCATCGGAGTGGATTAATCCAAATGGATTGGGTTAAGTAGACAACCCCAGACCAGATTCACTCCTCCAGTTGATGAGCGGTCAATTTCACCGGTCAACAAATGGCGCTAGGAGGGCCTGAAAATTATTAATTGCACGAGGTGGTCGTAAGACTCCTCCACCACCTACCCACTCACCTATAGTGACTAGAAGTCATTCTGAAGACAACATTTTCCCTCAAACAACAACCACATCAAACGATGATCTACGGATCACAGTTGAACCAGTAACTCCAAATCCCACGGGTGGTGACATACAAGAGATTGTTTGCCAATCTCTCATAAGAACGCACAGTGCCTTCACCCGTTTGAGACAACCAAACCGACCTTTGGACCAACCATTAGACTTCTCTGATACCAGAGAACAACTTGGAGGCACTGACCTTATTTTAAACCCTACAGATCCAATCCCCACTCCTGCAGCAGGAGGATCTAGTATACCACCATCACCACCTCCTTCATCTCCTTCTTCTTCTGAAGAAGAATCCTCTGCCAAAGGCAGTTCCTCATCCCAGCCTTCGACACCACCCAAACCTATGGCCAACCAGAACAATCCCACCAGACCCTGGCTCGACCAATATGCAGTGGCCATACCTGGGCCTCAACATCCCTTACCCAAACACCCAGAGAAATGGCTCTCTAAATTTGACTCGGACTCTAAACAGATCGTTGAAGATCACATCAAAAAGTTTACTTTAGCCATTAGACTCCGTAGTGTTGAGCATGAAGACGTAGTCTGTAGATTGTTTCCCTACACCTTTGAGGGCAACGTCTCTACCTGGTACTTTGCCCAATAGCCCCACACCATCGTGTCATGAGAGAATTTTGAATCCTGTTTTCTTGAGAAATTCGGAGACGACAAATCTCCTGAAGTTCTAGTCATGGAGCTTTCTAGTTTAAGAATGAACCCCAAAGATAAGATCAAAGACTTTAATCAAAGGTTCTTAACACTAAAGAACCGAATCCCTACGGATTCGATGCCTGCCAAGAATCTTATTATAGCATATTATACGAAAGCCTTACATGAAAGCATAGCCATTTGGGTAAAGAGATCCAAGAAAGCCACATTGTTAGAAGCCTTCGAAGAGGCCATTCAGATTGAGAAAAACATCCTCATCTTAAAAGACACTACTAGCAATGAAACAGAGACTAGTTCATCTTCCAAAAAGAAAATCGAAATCCTCTGTAGACCTTCCCAAAACAAAGCCCAACCTAAAAGCTCATATTTAGAAAACTTATAGAAAGTCGTTCAAAAACTGTCCAATCAAGTTATAGATTTGAAAAGGATGGTTGGAGAAGGTTCTTCGAGCAAAGGGCCTTACAAACACCCTTTTAGGAATCCCTTTCCCACCAATCGACCTAATTCAAATACTAAAGGCCTAAATCTAGAAAGCCTGCAATTCATTATTCAAACGATTCTAGAAGCACAGGATAACTTGATGCCTCCTGAGACCCCTGAGGAAGTAGCTAAACAAGAGATAGTAGAAGAAGATGAATCCTCTCCAAACATTTTTGGACATTTTTCGGATAGTATTTTTCAAGCTAATTTTGAAACAGTGCATCCTTACAATACTAGGAGTAAGACAGCAAACAAGACTTCTTATGAAACCACTACGACTTTGCCTCCAAAACAGTCTAAATCAACTGATACTAAACAAAATTTAGTAAACCCAATCTTAGATTATGATTTGGTTGAATATCTAAAAAATCTTACAGCTAATATTTATGTTTATGAATTATTAAAATTCCCTTTTCTTCTGCAAAAAATGCTACAAAATATTGCAGAGAACAACAAAAATGGCAATCCAAGCAGTAACAAAGGTGTTTAGAAAAACCCTAGAGTTCCTCAGAAGGCCTCCGCCAAAACTACTTCTAATCCTCACGAAAAAAGAGACCTTCTTGTAAATAATGTAACAAATGTAGATAAATTAATTTTAGAGGTTGCGAGTAAAAAACAACAATCTTCAACAAACATTAGTACTCGTAGAAATGTCCCTCCATTTTTGTTAACTTTTGAAATTTTCAATAGGAATGTGCATAACTGCATGGTAGATTCAGGAGCATCATCTAACGTAATGCCTTGGCCTGTTTGTCAAAAGATTAATGCCAAAGTTCAACCATCCACCTTGAAGATCATCCAGCTTGATCAAACTAGTGTTAAAGTTATAGGCGAATTGAGAAATGTGCTTATAAGATTGTCGTCTAACCCTAAAGTTCATCAAGTGATTGATATTATTGTTGTAGATATCCTAGAAGTTTATGGTTTATTTTTAAGCAGAGACTGGTCAAAGCAGCTACACGACTATTTTGCCACAGATTGGTCTCACTTGTGGCTACCCGAGAATGGAAAGCCTAATAGAATCAAGGTAAATCGTGAACATTACCTAAAATTTATGATGATGGATTTAAATGATCCCAATGAACCATTCACTCCTTCTGTCGATTCACCCGAAATACAGGGGATGGATACTTTTTTCAGCAATTTCATGGCCGAAACTTCCACTATCACTAACCCGGAAAAACAGTCTGAAATTTTGACATATACGCAGCCAACAACTCCTGCCCAGTGGTCACATGCAACTGACAACAATCAAATATGGTCTCTTTACTTTGACTGGTCAAAATCCAAGGAAGGAGCTGGTGTAGGCTGCGTGATCATCGATCCAACAGGTAACAAGACCCTGATTGCGTGCAGGTTTGAATTCGAACGTACAATCAACACAGCAGAATATGAGGCACTATTGCAAGGCCTCAGAAAAGCATTGGATATGAACGTTCAAAATTTGACTGTCTTTGGTGATTCAGAAATCGTGGTTAGACAGGTAAAAAATTCTATCCACTGTTTATCTCCGCACCTTAAAAGCTACCAATCTGAGGTATGGAATTTGATGAATAAGTTTGTTGCATTTAACATAAATTCTATTCCTAGATTGAATAACTTGGAAGCTGATTTGTTAGCTATTGTAGCTTCAAAATTTTTCCCTGCAGAAGGCTTATCTCTGAATGCATTCTTCGTCGAACTATTGTTCAAACCGTCCGTCCCGGACAACATCACGAATTGGAGAGTCTTCGATGATGATCAACAGATTATAAGTTTCCTGCATATGGAAGAAACTTTCCAGGGTGCGGTGATCGACGAAGGTACTCATGACAAAAATCTTCGGGACTTTACGGTAATACCAGACCCAAGATCTCCTAAATTTTCATCAGATATGGTAAATTCTATCCCGAAATCTGTAGTTAGACTAGAAAAATTTTACGGTCTTCACGACAAGTTCAAAAAATCAGTGAACTGTAAAACGAATAGTTCCTCTTTGATGCATGAAAAAGTAAACTTGGGAACTAAATACAACCCACAGTGCATTAATTTAGTGGTGGGATGTTCTGAACAAGAAAAAGCAACGTTTATTAAATTGTTTAAGGAATTCAAAGATGTTTTTTCTTGGACGTACGACAACCTCAAAACCTTTGATCCTAACATCATACAACACGTTATTCCTATGAAACCCCAAACCCAACCTTTTCAACAAAAGTTAAGGAAAATGCACCCAAAAATCGAACCAACTGTCAAGAAGGAATTAAATAAACTCCTTAACGCTAAGATAATCTTCTCAGTTAGGCACACACAATAGGTCTCTAATCTTGTCCCTGTCCGGAAGAAGAGCGGTGAAATCCGACTATGTGTCAATTTTCGAAATCTTAATCAAGCGTCTGATAAAGACAACTACCCTGTCCCTCCCATGGAATAGATCCTTCAATGAGTATCTGGTTCTGAAAGATTATCCTTATTGGATGGTTTTTCAGGGTATAACCAAGTCCTGATGTCCCCTCCAGACCAA
>SNQJ01S0117397.1:48401-76103 GCA_010110895.2 Picea sitchensis
CGATGTCGTAAGTACGACATTTCTTTGAATCCTAAAAAATCTATCTTCGTAGTAGAACAAGGTAAACTCTTAGGATTTATTGTATCAAGCAAAGGGATGATTATCGACCCTAAAAGAACTCAAGTCATTTTGAAACTCCCCCCTCCATTGTCAAAAAAGTCTATGCAATCTTTCTTAGGTCAGATAAACTTTGTTAGGAGATTCGTTCCCAACTTTTCAGAAATGGTGAGACCATTACAAAACCTAATAAAAAAGGACGTACAATACCATTGGGGACCTTTAGAAAACCAGGCTTTTAATTCAATAAAAAAGGCCATAATAGACGCTCCTTCTCTAATGAGCCCCGACTTTTCGCAAGACTTCACCCTCTACACGTTCGCTTCTGACCGTTCATACGCCGCTGTCCTAACTCAAAAGAATGTTGAAAACAATGAAGTCCCAATTGCCTTTATGAGCTCAGCCTTCAAAGGGGCAGAACTTAATTACCCAGCAGTAGATCAGCAACCCTATGTTGTTTTCAAAGCAGTAAAGCACTTTCGATCTTATCTTTTGAAATCGAGGATGAAAATCATTGTCCCTTACCCAGCTGTCAGAAATCTGTTAGTACAGAAAGAACTAGGTGAAAAAAGGGCAAAATGGGTCACATCCTTGCAAGAGTATGACATAGAAATCACCCCAGCACAAATAGTAAGAGGTCAAGGGTTATGCAAGCTAGTCACTGATTCAGCTGCAGGACGACAAGGGGAAAATGATATGTTGAACCCAGGACAGCTCTATCAAAATCAAATTTGTTGTGCACAAAACCCTGTTAGTCCCTGATATGATGATATAATTTTTTTTCTTAAACATGGGTCAGCTCCCCGTCACCTGGATCCCACAAAAAGAAGAGCACTAAGATTAAAATTTGTTTCTTTTCAGCTGATTAATGGTATTCTGTTTCATCAAAATTTTGATGGAGTACTAATGCGTTGTCTTTAGAAAGATGAAGCAGAAAAGGTCTTATTGCAATTGCACGCAGGAGAAGCTGGTGGACATTTTGGTGGTGATACCACTGCCCATAAAGTATTAAGAGCAGGTTACTACTGGCCTACACTTTTTAAAGACGCTCATGCTTTGTGTCGCAAGTGTGTAATTTGTCAAAAAGCATCTGGACGGATACAGAAACCAGCCTTCCCTCTGCAACCAATTTTAGTAGACTCCCCTTTTCAGCAGCGGGGTCTAGATATTATAGGCCCAGTCAATCCTCCATCCTCACAGCAGCACAAGTATATCATAACAACCACAGATTACTTCACCAGGTGGTCCAAGGCTGCCCCATTAAAAGCTGTAAATACCAGCCAGGTAATATCTTTTTTGAATTCGAATATTATTACTCGTTTTGATATCCTTGACTGCTTGGTATTTGATAATGCTTCTTATTTTTCATCTCTTGAGATAAGTGATTTCGCTATAGAAAAGGGAATTAAATTAAAGTATTATGCCAGCTATTACTCCCAAGGCAATGGGTTGGCAGAATTGACTAATAAAAATTTGATCAAAATTATCAAGAGAACGGTCTCTGGAAACCATAAAAATTGGCATAACGCACTATTAAACACAATCTCGGCTGATAGAGTGACTCCTAAAACTGTTGTGGGTAACTCACCTTTCTTTCTTGTTGACGACAAAGAGACGATTCTGCCACCACATGTCCTCCTTCCCTCTTTGCAATTATCGCAGAAAATACAAGAAGAGGACTTTCCCCCTTTGGAGAATCGAATTAACGCTTTGTTAAAATTAGAAGAAGTGAGGGTTCAAGAAAAATGAAAATTGGATCAACATCAACTCATTGTTAAAAACTGGTTTGATTGCAATTCTGCCTCTGACAGAAATCTTGAGGTAGGTGACCTTGTTCTAAAATGGGACAAACCGCATGAGGGAAAAGGAGAGCATACAAAGTTTCAGAACTTATGGCTAGGACCATTCTTAATTGCTGAGAAATGGGGTCCCGGTTCCTTCCGATTACAGAATTTATAGGGACAGCCAGACACCTATCCGGTGAATGTCCAAGCTCTAAAAAGGTACTTCGCCTGATGACACTCCCATGTACACTATGTAAATATTTTTGTTTTGCTTGTTTTTTTTTTTTCTTTGCTGGTTTGTTTTGATTTTTCCCTTATGCTTACCAGTTTTTCTTTTTGAGACGCACATGCCTGCACCATGAACTATTTCAGACAAAGAGGATAGAAAAATTTCCCCTCTAAAATGACTACTGAAGGTTGTTTAAACATCAATTATGATATTTTTCTGAAGTTTGCAGCCATGTTAAAGAAAACTTGTTGTTTGAAAAGCATTTCTTCATTTCAATCTGTAACTGAAGCTATTCATGATCATCCATAAAAAATTCTTCTTACGCTGTCCCTGTTCCTTAAGAGAACAACTCAGAGATGTCTCCCTGCCCTCGAAAGTCGGTTTTATTAACAAACTATCTCTAGATCTTAATGAAGGACAACTAAAATTTTTCTTGAAGGTCTGTAATTTACTAAGATATGTCCAAAAACCAGGATTTTCAGCATCACCCCGCTCTATTAAATATCATTAAAACTAAATAAACCTTTATAGAGTTGTGGGAAGTGCTTGTAAACCCGTCGAGATACTGAACAGGTCTTCTGGTAGCGGGTAAATGCATGCATGATGCCAAGATAACTTCGTCGGGGTACTGAACAGGCCTGCTGGCAGCGAAGCAATGTCAGGTATATGAAAATTCTCAGATATGGAATCTTTTGACCTTAAATGTCCTTTGTTCTAATCTGGAACTCCTTGGAAGGATACAGATATTGGAGTGGGTTAAATGGCATCCATGTTGAGGCTATGGACGCCTACTGGCAGCAGCGACCCTGTCAACATTATTGAAGATTTTAACTTTAAGATCATGACTCTCTTTTGTCAAGATTGTCATCAGTTTTCGTCTTTTAAAATACAGTAATCTAAAACTGGAATGTTTTATAATTGATAATGATGTTCAGACAGCTTCTTAGCTATTTTTTATTTGAAGTTTTTTCTGACTATCCCAATCTAGACTCATTCATTTGGCAAAGATAACTGCTTCTACCAATGTGTCGCCATTGTTGGCAGCAATAATATAATCTCTATTTTTACAAGATGCCTACACAGGGTCTTTAAATTCTCGTTACTCGTCACAACCTTTCTCATTGAACGACACTTGTCACTTGTCACTTTCTACATACCTTCTTTTCGATTTTTGTTTTCATGACTGTAAGCATGAAAACTTACAGCTGGAATTCATACTTGATTTCACTTTTTTTGATTAAAGGGTTAATGCTCATATGGTCTATTGTCGAATTGTCGTATTTCTCTATGAACATGGTTGTTTTCCTTGTTATAACCCCTTGGTCTTAAATGTTCCTTGGTTACATGAGTATAAAACCTCCACTCATTTATCATTCGACTAATGTCAATGGGGCTTTGATTTATAAAAAAAAATTGGATCAATGTTTATTTGATACATTAATCTTTGTGATCAAGTCGTGGATATGCATACTATTGTTTTCAACTATTCTGATCCTTATGCATACCATTATGTCAAGGTGTCATTTCAAGTACAACGTGGTATTAAAGCTTTGCATCGCCTTGATCTACATGACCTCTCTCACACACATGGTAATTAACACTCATGCCTACCATTTCGAGCTGTCTTTGCATTTCATTGAGGAAACTTGGGGAGATGGCTCTGTGTCTTTTCTATCAAACCCTGCCTCTGAATCCCGTGTTGATTCCTTGTTGTTAGCCATGGCTCCTATGGTGAGGATTGAGCCCAATGACATCCAGACCTTGTTATCATTTGACAATGCCAGAGATGACTTAGAGAGGAACTGTTGGCGTGTATTTGTTGAAAAGTTCGAGGGTTTTAATCTAAGAGTTGTTCAAGAATTCGTGTTGACATTCGACGGTTGTAGAGAAAAGATAGGAAACATCCAGCTTGAGTTAAAGGAAGATTTTATAAGCCAAGCCACCGGTCTACCAGCTGTGGGACAAAAATGGTTCAAAAACTCAAAGGTTGAAGAGGTTCCCTGGTCATTGTTGTTCACCTCAAGGAGAATTACCAGTTGCGACCGAGGTATGCCTGTCTCAGCTTTAAAACCTAGATGGCATGATCTGTTAGCTATTGTGAAATAGTTTGTTACCTGTGAGGGGAGATATGGGTTGGTTTTCTTGTATCACTTGTGATTGCTTATGAGTTTTATCGATTCCCCCCTGAACATGCCTTATTTCCTCCTTCGAGGTCTATACAAGATGGAAAAGTGGTTTAAAAGGAAGAGGTTTGATTCTAGCCTATTCCACCATTGTTTAATTAAGATTATTATTATACATCAGTTGAAATTAAACAATGATTGTTGGGATGCTTTTTTGTTACGAAATGGTTTTGGTAGCACTGAGTTGGGACAGGTTGACAAGCCTATCATCACAGAAACCCTCGTGAAGCCTACCATCTCTCCTCCTTCTCTCTTACCCTGTGATCCTATTTCTAATTTGGAACCCTCGACCTATCCTGATTCTACCCAAACCGACACTCTACCAAATTCGTATCCTAAGGGTGGTGTTAAGACTGTTAAAAAATCCACAAGGAAAAAGTGTAAAGGCAACGTTGATATCAATTATAAGAGTAAAAGGGCCGCTCGTTGGGTTTCACAATGTTCTTGAAATAAACCTAAGCCCTGTGCAGACCAAAACGCAATTGTGGTAAGCGAGGATTCTGATTTGAAAATTGAAAGATTCATGACCGAAGAGTATCCGTATTCATATGGACTTTGCTCTGATAAACCCTACGATTATGTTACAAACCTTCCAGTATGTCTAAAGGACAATCCCGATTTCCCTGGAATCAAACTCAGTAATGAACCTACAGGTCAAATGGAAGATTCTCCACCTGTTAATACTATCACTGCTAATACATAGTCTATACAGTCGCACTGTAATGAATGTCAATCCTGGATCGATAGGTATTACAAAGACGTGCCTTTACTTCAGTCTCGGCTTAAATCCTTGGAAGACCAGGTGAATTTGCTAATGAAGGAGAATAGCAGACTTTAATCTGTAGCTCAAACCAAAGACAAACACCAAAAAACCACAGGGTCTGTTGTTTTTAAGAACGTGGAAGTAGCGACTGCAATAGTAAATTCAAAGATTGTTTGATTAGTTCGAATCCCTTAATTTGAGGTTTTTTTTTTTTAAATAAATTTAGTATGATTCTGTCTTTTTCAAATTAGGATACATGATTTGTTTGCATAGATTACCTTTAGTTTGTTTTGATTGATTCAATAAAATATGATTCTAGTTATAATTATAACTAGCTACAAAATCGTGAGATTTTGCAGCTAGTTAGAAAAATTCGAATTACTTGTTTTGATAATTGAAAATACATCTGAAATATTTTATTCTTATGTGTTTTCAGGAACCTATGATTTCTAAGGAGATTTGAAGCACTGTTCGCATCTCTCAACATACTATCTTTATGCTGTTAATAGAATAGGTTGTTAGTTTTTGGTATCAAGTAGAATCTGGGAGGTTGCATCCCCCACATTTTTTGGAACAAATTAGATGTTATCAACATGAATCGTTTTGTTCTTGTAACCTATATAAATGTGTTGTTTTGTAAACTGGAGACCATCTCTGCCTGGGAGAAAAAAATTATGGATTTATGATTGACAGACTTGAATAGAAGATGATATTTGCACAGCTTTAGCTTCTATATATCATGTTTTTATTCAAGTTATGATCATTTTGATTTGTAATTTGATTGTGACTACTTTAGATATCATGGTTTATTGTAGATTGGCATAATGAAATTTATATGATATCCATGTTTTATGTCCCATATATAACATACAGTAATTATTCTGTTCAAATTTGAGATTAGAAGATTCATCTTCTTTATTCATTGGACATTTATACACAAATTTTCACAGCAGGATTTATCTCAATGTGGCCATTTGTGAAATTATGAAATTGTTGTTACTACATCTCTTATATGCTCTGTCATTCCGATTCAATCATAACTACTTTGCGTTTACGAGAAGCATTTGTAAGATCTGTTGCGGGTTTGCCTCATCAAACAGCGAGATTGGATGCCATACACAGGATGAATAGGAGATGCGATTACAGGTTAGTTTGTTAGTTTTATCTCATTAGTTTAATTAATACAGAAATTTCCTGTAATCTAAACACATTTTACTGTTTATCTCTGTTTTCAATAAGACAGTTTGTCATTTCATTTCTTGTTTATAAACGTTACAAAAAATAAATCAAAAGATTGAATGATAGCTTTGTTGTTGTTTAATAAGTCAATCCATATTCGATTTTCGAAGATTTAGATTAAAATTTGCATTTTGTAAATGTTATACATATGTTAGAAATATAATCATTTGGATATATTGTACATATAATAAGTAGAGCTATTTTATAAATATTAGTTAGCAAACTGTAAGTATATATTAGATTTGTATATAGTTTTCAGCAAGTGTTTTTCATTAATTTATTTTATCTTCTTTAGTTTTGTTTCTCACTTTCTTAGTACTTAGATTGGCCAATGGAGCCGCTAAACCCGTCGGAGTGGATTAATCCAAATGGCTTGGGTTAAGTAGACAACCCCGGACCGGATTCACTCCTCCAGTTGATGAGCGGTCAATTTCACCCGTCAATAGGTAGTTAGGGTTTTGTTGGTGCATTGAACCCTAGGTCGTCCCCTGTGCCAACAAATGGTTATGTTGTCGAAACTTGAAACTGTGATTGTTGAGAACTGAAGTAAAGAAAAGAGAACATCTATGCTTAGATATATTGTTGTAGTGCACCATATTTTACTTGAATTGTGAAGCTTTGTGCTAAGAGATAAATTTGATCTGAAGAAAAGAGGTAAGATATTAAAAGAGGTAAAGCTTTCTGCTTTGATAAGAGTAAGATAAGTGAAAATTTTTGTTTTGAAAACATGAATTTAAGTATGTTTAATAGATTATGTCATAGTCTAAAAGCTAGGGCGCAGTTGGAAGAAATAGTTGATCTAAGTAAGGCTAATAGAAATGAAAAAAGATATGTTATTCCTATGCATAGAAAGAACTTTTGGACTAATAAGTTCTAGTAATTCTGAAAGTAAAATAAGTTTTGGACTAATTCTGGTAAACAATGAATGATCACAAAGATGTCAGTTTACCAGAGATACTGAAAGTAAAATAGCGCATAAGTGTAAGAATAGAAGACTTCGATATAGATTGTGTCTTGGATGAGGAAACACAAGTGAATATTATGACATAAGGCACTTGGAAAATTTTGGGAAAGCCTACTATGGTACCTTCATTGGGAAGGATAGGCTTGTTCAAAGGAAAGATTATAACCCTATGTGGAAGAGTTACTAATATACCTATTATTATTCATAGAACATCGAATGAAGAGGAATTTGAAGTCATTAAGTTTGTTGAGAACAACACCCCTTTCCCACTTTTGTTAGGTAAGACTTGGATTGAGAAAGATAAGATCAAAAGGAAAGCAGCGGAGGAAGCTATAGAAAATAAAAATCAAGAACTAAGGGATTTTATAGCTAGAAAAATAGATCGACTAATAGAAGAACAAGAGGATAATTCGAAGCAACAAAAGGCAAGAGAATTATCTAGCAAGGTTGAAAGAATGCAATAAGGTTTGAAGGACATATCCATGCAAGAAAGAAGTATATACACCTAGAAAGTAGTGAGAGAAGGGATATTAACTTCAGATCCTTTGAGGGAACATCAGCAGTGCGAAGTCACTCGACTAGGAGAAGATAAGAACCAGAATGGAAAGAGGATTCCAGAAATAGTTAAAGAAACTTAGATCACAGGAAAGAAGGCAAGGAAGATCAGTAAGAAGAAAGCAAAGTTGGAAAAGCTACATGAAACTATAGAGACTAGATGGAATAATTCACAGACTGGAACCTTGCAGGAGGTAGGTTTGCAGGATTTGAACCTCGTAGAAACATCAGGACCGCACAGAATGGGACTTCACCCTGGCGAAGCTATATGACCGTTGGAAGCACCCTGACCGTTGGAACAATACTCCAAAACGGTTAGAAAACACATTTATGGACTGATGGACCACGTTTGGTATGTTGAGATCCCATCATAATGGATAGGTTCACATTGATGGAAGTATTCCTGCCCGTTGGAAAAATCTTTTACGATGCTCACTTATTTAACCCGTCGGACGCTACATCGGGACCACTTTTTGCCACCCATGATTATCTAAGTCAAGAAGAGAATTGATTGTGTGTTGATTTGTGTTATTTGAATCTAGACCTCGCCATCCATTTGCTTACCCCACCTGTCTGTTCACCTACCCAACATGTTTGTTTAAAAGTGAGAATGTCGGGCGAACCTAGTGCATCAGAGAAGTCTGTCAAGGAGATCCTCGAGAAGATAATGGCTGACAGACAATTTTCTGAAGGTGTCCATGTTATAGAAATATTTTCCTCACCTTATGAAATCTTACACAAAGGGCCTTTTTCCATTTCCCTATGCAGATTTATCATCCCTGTTTGATAAATCTAGAGCTAAAAATACATATTTTTTCCACATATACGCACCTTGCCTACTATATACACAAGTTGATCCACTACATCCCGCGTACATCAGGATTTGTGCCAAAAAATGAACATTAAATGTTGGGTTTCCATGTCACGAGAGGAAATCTCTAATCATTGGCCTTCAATATACTGGAAACGTCTCGACTCAGCATTTGAGTTCCATTTGAAGGCTATAAATGGGCCAATTCCAAGCTATGGAAAAGAGGAGAAAGAATTCAACTTTGAGAGAAAAGTTACTCTGGAGAAATTATTACTTCATATTGAGTATGCATCCCTTTGTCCTTTAAGTCTGAACATAGTGCTCAACCCCCAAGCTCTTCCAGTCACTATGGGGAGTTTTATATATTCCTCTTGCATCTTATGGTTTCATCATTGAGTCTATATTGCCTGGATCTTCCGTATGTCTCATGCTCTTATTCAAAGGAGGTCTATTAACTTGTGTCGTCCATTCCTCAGAACTCCTGACTTTGCATGTTATCCATACCCTTAGTTTGTCTTAGAGTCACATGATATTGTAGTCCTATCATGCACCCTGGCCCTACTTTCATCATTGGTAGGTAAACTTGAACCCAACAGTCGACATTTCATCATTGGTCGTTGACTGGGTGGTTTCCCTCATGTTTGATGACAAGACATCTATTCACATATAGGGATTCATGTAGTGTCTTCGATGCCATTAGCCTTATTGGTGGTTTCCTCACCTTTTTCAGCAGTTTTCATCATTGCCTTCTATTCAAAGTGTCTTTTTCGTGTACCGCTTGCACTTGGCACATGCAAAAGATGCACAGGGTCGTTGGTTCGTGAACATGTTCTTCATCCAATTTCCACCAAATCATGAAGCTGCTGCTTTGTACCTCATGTTGACTGATGAGAGATGCCTTAATGCTCTCCTTTTAGTGAGTCTCCTTCCATTGACTTCCACTCATCTATTTTGGAAATAGGACTTTAAGTCTTATGAGTACCTTGGGACTTGTAGTCATTATTGGAAGGTTCTCTCGCCATCAAAAATTGGGAACACATCAATGTCTCCTGGTCGATGGATTCCTTAGGTGTTCGACACCGACTCCTTTATTCACACTTGTAGAAATGTACTTGGTGCCTTGATACCTACTTTCATTATCAGTAGGCTATGTCACGTTTGTTAACAGTATACCTTAATGACCAATAATCAAACAATGTCTCATTGTGTTCGACCTCAACTCCTTTATTCACATGATGTAGACTTTCACCCTTGGCGGATAGTGTAGAAGACTTGAATACATCACTATGTGGCCGCAGCTTTCCTGAGATGTTTCTTCCTTTTAATTGTACCAGTACCTATATGACTTCAGTGATCATGGGAGATCAGATTGTACTCCATTGTATACAGATATCTTCAAATTGGTTTTGATACTAGTTCCACTGGGCCTTGTTCATGACTATGACAACTTTTGGCATGTAACCACATTTGTATTTGCATATTCATGGCCACAGACACTTTTTTGGTATATTTTCACATGGATAAGCAGTGTAATTCTATTGGCATCCATGTATGCAAAGTTAATACAAAATGTAATGAGAATATAGTCGTTCCAGCTGGGTCCCCATCACTCCACTTATGGGTTGTTTATAATGTATTTCAACCATCACAGATACTCCTCTGATCTCACACATTAGGGGGAATCTATTATAGCAAGATTTTTCTCACCTTATGCAATCTTGCATAAAGGGCCTTTTTCCATTTCCCTATGCAGACTTATCATCCCTGTTTGATAAATCTAGACCTAAAAATACATATTTTTTCCATATGTATGCACCTTTCCTACTATACATCATGCATATACATAGGCTGGTCCACTACAGCCCGAGTACATTGGGATTTGTGCCAAAAAATGAAAATTAAATGTCAGGTTTGCATGTCACGACATGAGTTCTCTGATCCTTGGCCTTCCATATACTGGAAACATTCTGAATCGGCCCTTCAGTTCCATTTTAAGGCTATAAATGGGTCAATTATGAGCTATGTAAAAGAGGAGAAATAATTCAACTTTGAGAGCAAAGTTACTATGGATAAATTATTACTTCCTATTGAGCATGCATCCCTTTGTCCTTTAAGTATGAACACAGTGTTAATCCCCCAAGTTTTTCCCTTATTTATGGAGAACCTCATTGTCTCCCTTCTATGAGCTTACCTTTGGGGGAGGATTAAAGTGGTGGAGGCCCAAATCGAAGGAACTTAGTTTCTCGGTTCTGAACCGTGCCGACATGGAAGTCTGTAATGTTTTCACTTATGCTGATCATTTATTAATAGAAATACTCATTTCCTGTCCAATTGATATCGTGCAAATATATGATTATTATCCATGGGTGTATTTGTTATGTTTATTAATGGATTATGCTATCTAATGTGCTAACCTTTTATATTATCACTATATGCTTTCTTTGATTTTTTGTTGAGAAATTGTTGTGGGTATAACTCTTTGGGTCCAAGTGCTCAATGGTGGACATCATCAAACATCTGGACAAGGTAGGCCTCTTTCTTATCTCTCTTGCACATTGGTTTATATAGCATGTTTTTGGGATAGAGTTTATTTCTATAGTCATATTCATCTATTGTGGTTTACCCTAGCCATAGAGAGTTTTTCCCTCGTAATAGTCCATGTATCATCGACCAGGGAACTGTAGGCTTCCCCTTCGACTAGACGTCTTTCTAGTCGTTTTAACCCCACGACTGAGTAGCGAAGTAAGCATCACGACAATCTCGCTATTGCGAAGCAGATCCTGTCGATCTTACCAGAGTATATCCCGCCTTTAGCTGGCATGGTTAACCACGAAAACATCTCACGTGATTATGAGTACACTTTGTTCACCACGTACATTCCAAAGGGAATACACGTAGTAGGGAGTTAGTTGGGACATATCCCCCTGCAGAGAAAATAACACCGCAAAAGAGGAAGGTTTCTCCAAAGATTTCAGCAAGAAATAAGACACATGCTAGTAAGCCACAGTTAGAGGCAACGCTCATGGAAGACGATATCAGTCTAGTTTGCGGAGCCATGGAGGATGCTTCTGAGGACATATTGCAGAGATATGGAGAGAATCAAGATGAACTATATGGAAGGGTCGAGAAGGAAAGAAATACAACAGGCCATTCATTCAGTCTGCGCAGTACCTACTATGCCCTCCTCACCACAGAATATAGAATTGGGGGATGAACCAGCCCAATTGAGAAGACTAGTAGATGCGACAGAGGCTCGACTTCATAAAATCCAAGAAGAAAAGGAGAAGGCTATAGAAGCCTTGAAACAAGATAAAGAGGAATTCTTAGAGAAATTATGCATAGCACGGTACTGTGTAATCGCCTATGAAAGTGAAAATGAAGAATTCTAGGTGATGATCCAGGAGGAAAAAGTGAAGCTACAGAGAAAAAAGGAGCAGCTTCTCGTAGAAGGAGCCATAGTCAAAGAAGCGGTGAATAAATCATATCTCTCTGTGCCAGGATTGGCACAGGAGGAACAGGAGTCGGTCAAGGCTCAAGTGGTGAAGCTCGCTGAGACCATCCAATAGCTTCAAGAAAGGATAACAAGGCTTGAGCGATAGTGAGCGACCAGAGGGAGGAAGCTTCCAAGAACACAGTTGTAAGAATCAGAGCCCTCACCTTAGAGTGAAAACAATTGAGCGATAGAAGCGTGCAAACATACGAATTCCTTGCAAAAGATCTAGATCTAAGGAAACTGGAAGCGAGGTTACAAGAGGCGTAGCAACAAGAATTCACCATGCAAGCGCAGATGAAGCTCCTCACCACAGTTGATAGAATGAAGAGATCGCAGGAACAACGTGTAGTTCAACAACAGATTACTACCATCCAGGGCAGGGTAATGGAAGTTGTGCAGGAGTTGCAACCTGTGCAGGATGAAGCCTACAAGGTGTTAAAAATAATTGAGGGACAAGGCTTGCAATTGGACCAAGTGGTTGCAACAGTGGAACAATGCCCAGAAGAGCTTGTTACAGAGTAAACAATCTAGGAGCTCACTAAGCAGGAGGCTCAGGAAAAGTAGCAAGTCGAGGTAGCTCGAGTTAAGCTCGAGGCCTTCGAAGCAACGTTGCCTAGACTTGAGTGACTTGGGAAGAGTTACAGGTGAGTGTTGGGGGCCTATTGGCCCTAGACCAAGTTTCAAGGAAACCTTGGCCAGGTTTGACCACTTTTTGGACTTCAACAGGCTGGTCGAAGATGGAACGCCCAAGTGGAGCTGAGATCGTGGATCTCACTTGTTTTGTAGGATATGTGAACCCAACAAGGGGTTCATTAGGGTTTTTGTAATGGGTTCTCCCATGTTTAGGCCTTTTTGTAAGGAATTGTAAAAGTATAAATAAGTGTAAGAATGTATTGTATAAGAGAGGCGATGTAAGAGAAATTAGTTAAGAGCACGTGGTTCTGAGTTGCTTTGTGTAATAGAATGTGTATGTTTTAGGCTATGTGCTTGATAGAGAAGTTGGCTCTGTGCCTAGACCCGATTTTGGAAGGAGGATCTGGTGCTCAGTGTGCAGATCTCATGTCCTCTGCGAAGCTTGGCTCTATGGTTTAGTGCACAGGAGTGGGTGCATGTAAGATTCAGAAGAATAATAAAGAAGACAAAGCAGTTGGTGGATGTAGCCCCACACTAGGGTGAACCACGTATATCTTGTGTCTTTGATGTGCTTTGTGCTATGTTGTGTTGGTCAATTATTTGATTAATGCCTTTGTTATTATGTATGATAGATAGATATGTTGTTGCTTAGTTATTTACTTGTGTTAAAGATGAATGAATGTTAGATATAACTCATCTCTATGTGCTAAGTGGTTGAAGTACTTAATCTGTATTGTTACTATGTCAATCTATTGTTAGGGTAGGTTTTTCGATGTTATTAAAGCTAATGAACTAATGCATATCATCTGGTAAGTGTTAATAGAATACTCTGTGAAGTGTTTCTATCACGGATCTGTGTCCCAGCTTGGTTACAGACACTTGCTTCCTGTAACCCCCCCTGCCTCTACCTCAGGTGAGACTTCACCTACGTCGCAGGTGTTGCCGAAAGGGCAGGTAGTTACGGTTTTTTTGGTGCATTGTTGAAGCGTTGAACCCTCAGTCTTCCCATGTGCCAACAAAAATACAATCTCATTTTTCCACCTTTAGTGAGTAAAAGATAATCGATTATCTATATGTTGTGTTACCCTTCCTTTCTTGATTCCTTATTCTACTTAAGTTTTGTTGTTAAATCGTTAAGATTTTTTTAAGGAAATTAGTTAGCTATGTCTTGTACTTTATATCAATGAGGTGAGTGGGAGAAATTTATTTGAGAATGATGATGGAGACTCTTGAATTTAAAGGTGTATGAATCTTGATTAAATGACGTCTATATATTGATTTTAATGGAGACTCTGGATTATAAAGATGCATGTATCCTTGTTTATAATGATTTTTGGTGGTATATCACAAGAATATGGTATTATTTCAGTTTGCTTCTTCTAAGAAAAGAGAATGGTTGTGTCTTAATGATTTGTTTTGGTGTTAAGTAATGCTTATTAATTTGGTTTCCATTATTGAGTTGTTTGTAATTAAATTTAAGATTGGGTTACCTTGCTAATATTGCATGCGATCAGATGGGCGGTTACCTTGTTGATTAAGTAATGCGCTTGAATTACCTTAGTTAGACAAATGATTGATGATTATTGTACCCTTGCGCAATTAGAATTCTCGTCATAATTGAGTTTTAAATTTTAGACCTGTGTGCAGTCATATTCTATATGATAGATCCCAATCTTTACTTGCGTTGTAGATTTATCATTGTTTACTGGACTAACAGCCTTTGCGCCTTTAAATTTTAATGAATGATTGGGGTAGACTTTAGATCTCTTGTGCTTATGATTTGTAGGTAATGGGAGATGGTTAGACTGGATATCTCATTCTTTGGTTTATGTTGAAGGATAGGTGTTTAGAGTACTTGCACCGTGTAGATAGGATGATTGATTTAACAACTGTTTTAAAGAGCCTATAAATATTGATGATGCTTGATTGGTTTAGAACTAGATTACAAATGCATCGTTATTTAATATTTAAGTACGATGGATATCGGTAATGATTAGCCTTGCTCCTTGGTTGATTGAGGTCAGAATTGTTGGATTGATGGAAAAGATGATTGTTGTTGTTGTTGTTAGCTTAGTCATTTATATATGTTATTTGAGTAATGTTCATAAATTGCTATAAGCTTCTTGATGTGCTTTATGTGGTGCTTTTTGTTCATGTGTTTCGTGAAATTATTTCATTATGATATCGTCGAGTGTTGTCATTATGATTTCATTATTGACTTTATTTTCCAAAAAAAAAAACTTTAAGTTGTTTTTTGCCGTAACGGTCGGGGTCGTTACATTATGCCACTAGAGAAGTTCTAGGGAGTTCTTATAAAGAACCCTCTCTTGATTCCGTTTGTGATACTCTAATTCAAGAACAAGATAAGCTTGTGCAGCTTGGACTAATCAGCAATGCAGGTACATCCAACAAATCCTTAGTGGCCCAACAGAAAGATAAATCCAAGAATCCCAAGGACCAACATCCTTGCCACAACAAAAAGAAAAACAAGGGTCCCAAACCCTCTTCGCTAGCTTCTGATCCTAATGGTGACAAAGGAGAAAAATCTAAAAATAAGAAGACTAACAGACATTGTAACTTTTGTGGGAATGATGGTCCCGTGGAGTCCAAATGTTTTAAGAAGATGGAATCTTTAGAAGAAACAATGAGAAGCAAAACATCAATATTGATTCTTCTTCTTCCAACTCTTCTTTTCATGGACATGCACTTTTTGCTTCAAGTTTCTCCTTCAATTGAATTTCTATTTCTTCTGATGAGTGGCTTGTTGATTATGCGGAATCTTGTCATATGGATAAAGCTAAAGACATATTTTATGCTCTTAATGAATGTAACACCAAGAAAATATTTGTTGTTGATGATAGATCTCTTGGTGTTGTAGGGTCTGGTACAATTCATATAGATAATTTTCATTTCAATGATGTATTATGTGTTCCATGTCTTTCTTGCAACCTTATATCAGTGTATCAAATCACTCATTCAGGTGAATGTAAAACCGTAGAGTTTTCACCTCACCAAGTTGTAAACAAGGATCTAAAAGATCCTAAGCATATTCTTGCAACTGGAATTGTTGATGTTATTACCAGGTTGTACAAGTTTGACAACTTTGGGTCATCATCTTTTCCATTAGCTTTTATTTCTCATAGCGATGAGTTGAGCAAACTTTGGCATGAGAATTTTGGTCATATAGACTATTTCTCATTGCAACACCTATGTAATCAACATATGGTGACTGGTCTTCCTCTTGTTTCTTACAGAGATGGTGTTTGTGTCGGCTGTGTTCTTGACAAAAATCATTGGGAAAGTTTTGAAAAATGTGCCTCTTGGCATGCCTCAACCCCTCTGTAGCTTGTTCATATTGACTTTTTTGGTCCACTTTCTTCTCCTTCATTTTTGGGTGCAAGTAATTCTTAACTTCCATTGATTACTTTTCCAGACTCACTTTGGTTTACTTCTTAAAAATTAAGAGTGAAGTGTTTGAAAAGTTTTTGGCCTACAAGGACCTTGTAGAAAAACAATCTGGACATCAACTTCAAAGGTTAAGAACAGATAATGGAGGTGAATATATGAACAAAAAATTTACAAGTTACTGCACCGCACAAGGCATCCAAATGCAACACACTATTCCATATACACCACAACAAAATGGTGTTGCTGAGAGAAAGAATCACACATTAAAGGAAATGGCTAATTGTATGATTCAATGTAAGGGATTAAATCTTAATTATAGGGTGGAAGCCATTAACTATGCAAATTACATAGTAAATCACACTCCCACAAAGGATCTAAATATAACACCAGAATAAGTGTAATGACTCCTTCCAACATTTGTTTTTAAATTTCCATCATCAAGAGTACACTCATGTGTTTATAATTGGCATTTTTATTATGTGTGTGTGTGTGTGTTATTATGTTTCTCACATATTATTATTTAATTCCCTTAACCAATTGTCATGGAATTACCATGACATGATATTTATTCATGGGCGCTTAAATCTACATGCCAACTCTACCATTATATTGATCGTCAACATTAAATGTATCTTCTCATCTACGTAGGTATTGCAACTTGTTTTAAGTTTTTTTTGATGTTCTCATTCATACATTATTACAATCTTATGCACCCAATCCCACATAAACCATTGTGGTCTTGTAGGAATGAGTTATGAATAAAGATGTTTGGAGAGAACTCATATTGTCTATAGGTAAACTTTCATTACTTAAAATTATAATGTATCGTGGTTCGTTAATACTTTAAATCTTTTATTATGGCCCAAAATTCATGTACTACTTATCAATTAATCAAACCACCCATAAGTAATTTATACATCAACATTGGAGATGGGTTTTAACCCACTCCTCTAAGTTTCAATATATTTATTCAAGACCAAATATATATTATAAAAATATTGTAGTGACGTTGGTGGATCGAATCCATGATTTCTCCTTTGATAACATTTAAAGCTACCCTAATTCATGGCCTTAGGGTCTCTATAATGGCCCCTCCATTACAACATCGAATATCGACGTACAACAGGTAATTTTTTTTTCTTTTCTTCTAATTAGGAAGTTAACATCATCACAAATTGATAGCAATGCATAATCACACGAAAACATAATTGAAAGCGACACATGATAATTAATCAAAACATAAGAGAATTCACCAAGTTCATCTAAAGGCAACGTCATTATTGACCATTCATCATTTATAAAAGAAAACTACCCACCCAATCTATCATGCACGGTTAGGACCTCCAGGACCCATAAGCAATGCTCAAGATCATGATTCATCCAATTGATTTTGAACATTTAAGGCCTCAAGGCTAGTGACTGTTTTGAGGAACAAGGAGGTGTCTCATTCCCGCTAATCCAATCAAGTCGAAAATCAACTAGATAAATCAATCAATATTAAACATCAATTAATCATGGCACAAGAGAAAGCATCAACTTTATTTTCATGGCGCGCAAGTAATCTAATACATAACTCAACACACATCAACATTAACCTCAAGACGCAAGATTAAGAAAATACATAACCAATCATACAAAAACATTTGATACCTGACGCAAGGAAATGTAATCACTCAATCATTTATTCATTAACATTATTCCAAGGCGCAAAGAGTAAACAAATTCTAAATAAATCATAAATTAACATAGTTAGAGGTGCAAGAGTAAATTGATTACTGTATCAACCATACATCCACATTAATTCATGGTGCACGAGTAATATAACCACCTAATTAAACATGCGTAACATTATTCAATGCACACAATTAATCTAATAACTTAATCATTCATCAACATTAAATATTCATTGCACAAGAGTAAACTATCCATTTATTCGTGGCATAACAAAATTCAAGTACTCAATCGATCATACATCAAACTAACTACATAACTCATCATATCAACATTAAATTTAGGATGCATGACTTATCATCAACTTCATTTTCATGGCGCAAAGTAAGCAAGTTCATAACCGATCATGCATAATCATTAATTCAGGTGTATTGAGCAAAACATTTATAACATTATTATGAAGCATAACAAGGCCTTCCCAATCACGCATGCGAAGAATCTACACATAAGGTCTCCCACGAGAAGGTACGAGTTCTATTATACCAAACACATACTAATCTTGTCAAAATTTAATCAAAATCCTGGCAATTTAGGCCCACAATTTTATTTAATTCAATCATCTATCCATAATTTCCAACAACAATTCATAAATGTAAAAGTGAGGCATGGTTCCGAATATACATTACAATAATGCTACACATACCAATGTGATTACTTAATCTTTGTCTTGTATTTTGCAATGAACTCTTATCATAAATCCTAGGTAAGTGTTCTATATTAAATGGAAGTGTTGATGTTACCACTTAGTGAGGTAGCCAGACTTAACATTCAAACACCATCCTAATCCTAGGGTTTCAATGCATTACAACCATATAATCCCACTCTAAATTGTATCCTTAAGTTAAATTTAAAATCCTTAATTGACTAAAATGCATGAAATTAAATATTTTACAAAAAAGGGTTTTCTAGTTTAGTTGAAGCTTGGACTTGAACACTTTCTGAAGAGTACCACTCTCTAACCTTTATTTAATCATAACTTTAATAATCGAGCGACTACGCTATACTTCTCTCAGCAAGGAGCTTGACACCATGTTTATTAGTGATCAATTAATAGTTGATACCTTTAATACATACACCAGTCGAGGCCCAATGTAGACCATGTCAATTTTAGATCAACCATTAATACTTACAATGGATCAATAATGATAAGATTTAAAAATGGTTACTATTACATAATTTCAACTTTTGGGTATCATATCATTGAGATATTCAATTTGAAAAGTAAAAATATTTGGGCGTACTTGATTAGAAATACAATCCATTGCTATGGACCTCTTGTTATTGGGGTTTCCACACTCATAGAAGAAAATTAGGTGCAAGGTTCGAAATTGAGACGTATGGTTTCCACATTCAAGGTGGCAGCAAACTAGAATCTTATGACAGGTCTGCACTCAAGCAATGAATCAATTCTGAGAGGGAATACCTTGCAGAGAAATCAAGAAAGTTTGCGCGAGGAGAGGGCACCTTGTCCATCCAACTTCAGTCAAGGAAAGGAGTAATGGGAGGGTGCAGTAGCAGGCCCGAAATTTTTCAAAGGAGCAGTGAGAGGGTGCACCAACAAACCCACCTCTCTATCATGAAAGGAGTAAACTGGAGGGCACAATCACTGAGAAATTTGTAAGAAAAAAACGTAGAGGTTTTAAAAGTAAAAGCACAAGTAGATTCACCAATGCTAGGCAATTTGTATAAATGAAAACATCGAGGTTTTTAAAGGTAAAAGGGAAAGTAGATTCACCAACACTAGGCAGTTTGTATAAATGAAAATGCAGAGGTTTTTAAAGGTAAAAGCGAAAGTAGATTCACCAACACTGGGAAATTTGTATAAATGAAAACGTACAGGTTTTTAAAGGTAAAAGCACAAGTATATTCACCAACATTGGGCAATTTGTATAAATGAAAATGCATAGGTTTTTAAAGGTAAAAACTAAAGTAGATTCACCAACACTAGGAAGTTTGTATAAATGGAAACGCAAAGGAATCCAGAGTAAGTTTATGTGAATCGATGAGCTAGTATTTGTTTCAAGCAAGTAAGTATTCTTTCAAGCAATTCTTTCAGTAGGTAATCAATCAGACTCCACCAATTTGTTTCAAGCAAGAAGGTATTTTCTTTTAAGAAATTCATTCAACAAGCAAGCAATCAAAGTCCACCAATTCATTTCAAGCAAGAAGGTATTCATTTCAAGGAATTCATTTAGAAAGTAAGCATTCAAAATTAACCAATTCGTTTCAAGCAAGAAGGTATTATTTTCAAGCAATTCGTTCAACAAGTAAGCAAACAGAATTCACCAATTTGTTTCAAGCAAGAAGGTATTATTTTCAAGGAAATCATTCAACAAGTAAGAAATCAGGCTCCATCAATTCCATCTTTGAATTAAGATTATAGATGCACTGTATCTACAACAGTTTCAATTACAAATTTCAAGATAAAATTCTATAGCCATCCATTCAATCGCAAAACTTAACATCAATTTAATACATCCTCATCAATAAACTACTTCTATATATAATCCAAACTTATTACATTCAAGATTAGATAAGAAATATCGTAACAGCAAATGATGAAGACGGACATGGAGATGATTTATGCAATTATCGTCCCTCCTTCCTTCTCCCGCTCACTAATCGGTGAGACTTCACCGGTACCTCCCAACCAATGCTAGGGGTACTCTTCTTCCCCCTTAGCCCCCCGAACCGAAAAGGGGCCATACACACACAACCAGAAATCCTCTAGCTCCCAGCTCGCCTCACAAGGTAGAGCCATCACTCTCTCTCCAAGATGGGTATCCCAACTCTCACAAGTAAAACCAGTCAAAACATTTGCAGCATAAATTTACCCATAACCAGTTTGATCCATTACCCCTTTTTCCCATTTTCTTTATAGGAGTTTCCTCCATGGCACCTTGTCACTTGCACATTTAATTCACTTTTTAAATAATTAATTAAGAATTATTTCCCCCATACACTTGTCACCCCTTTCCCTTAGTTTCACAAGTAAATACACAATTTATTTTAATAAATGTCAATTTCCCTCACCCATCATAAAAGAGCTCCTAAAATCACTCCTAGTTGTCTCTTTATTCCCCTTGTTTCCAATTAATGACTGGTGCCTTACTAATTTTGAGTTGAGTTAAAATATGAGTCTTCTCCTATCTAAACTAGTGGTAGTGTAGACTCTAGATTCTCTTCTATATGCACTTATTCTTTCATGCTTTATTCCTTTATTATCTTATATTCCAATTAGGTATTTTCTGCACACATGTGTATTATATTAATTCTTTAGAATTATGTCATCTTTCTTATTTTCTTGAATTGACTTGCCTCTTTCCTATGTTATTTAATTAATAATTAGTTTTAGTCTTCTTACCCACTTAGGCATACTTTTTTCATAGTCTTAGATTTTCATTTGCAGATTCACAATTAATTAATTAAATCCTTAATTCATTAATTAATTAAATCCAACAATGCTTACAGACTTTACAGGGTTTAATTATTCACTCGAGGTTTTCTAGGCCACCTAGGTTCATTAACTCAAGTTTTAATTCTGTTATGTTCCCTTCAAGACGCACACTGTGCTCCAAGGGTGTCACTCACCTTTGATTCAAATTTTTAATTACGTGACATGCCCTTCAAGACGCACTCCATGCTCCAAGGGTTCCACTCTCCTTTGGATGGTTTTGGTAGTTTTCCAACCCCCTGGAGTCAATAATCCATTTGGGTGACCTTGTGAGAGACTAAGGGCTTATAAGGAATAAGGACCATGCCTTATTTCACACCCCTTATAAATCTTTGTGAGAGACTATCTCAATCTTCCCTCATGACATCGTGGATCTCTCAAACTAGGTAATTGTTAACCTAGAATTCAAGCCACGGAGGGAGTGCTAGTAGGTTGTGCCCAGGATGTTGCCACACCTCTCCCTCAATATCGGTTTTGTGTGCATAGCCCCTTTACTCCTTATGTGAGTCAGATTAGCAAGCAATCGAAAGCCTGCATCCATCAACAAAACACTGTCAATGCTCCATAAACAACATCATAATGTAATCGATCATATGTCACATATGCATAAATGAAATACTCAAACAAATGCAATCCAATTCCTAACTCAATCTACAGTCCAAGGAGGTCTATTGATGTCATCGACATCCTCAATATGTCAAGTGTCTTGCACACTAAGGGAAAACTCGTCAATATCATCTGTCAATACATAGATATCAAACAACATAAATCATAATCCATCAACATCATCATAAGAACCCATAACAAAAACAAATAACCATATACTATAACCAGATCACTTGCATGCAAGTGTCCTCAAGGATAAGTCAATATCATTTGCTCGCAAGAGCGGGATGTTACATTCTCCATGATTTGCCATAGAAACATTTAAAACTTATGACTGTCACTTGCAATATTACGTACACACACATCACATCGTGTGTTAAATGTCTAGAGTAAAATGTAGACTTAACTAGTTTTTAACCACAAATAGTCTGGGTTTAGGATAATGGAAATCCACGATGGAAAAATATGGGTACACCACACCTTAGAAGAATTAATTCCTCTTCATGTCATACTTTAACAATAGGTCAAGTCTTAAATATGGCATGGTAATAGATTCCTTCACAAGTTTAGAGTACCAAATTCATTTGGATAGGGAGCATTAGAGCCATATGCCATGATCTACCCAACCATAGGGTTTCGTCGTTTCCATTTTTCGTCTGCAGAACAGACTCGAACCCAAGTTGTAAGGAGTGCCAATGTAATATAGGTGCTAGCTCCGTTGACTAAAATAGTTGGATAGTTTAATAATTATATTGGATTCTTCTTGTATCTATTTATCTCAAAACTGACTTTGTTTTCATGGTTTATATATAGGGTTACACGGGTTTGGAACTTCACAAATTGCCCAAACATCATGCTCTTTATCCATTGAGCATTAAGGTAAAAAGAGATTTGATTTACAATAAGAAGTCTTAATATTTCTTATTATATTATTTGAATCTCTCTAACACTATCTATCCATAGATTCCATGCTCGGTCCATTAGAACCCTTGGTGCGAAGTCAGAATCAATGGCCATTGATAACCAGGTACTGGGACTTTTATTTTAGTGAATACCCATATACTTATTTGTAAGTTAAGAGACGTCTTGAATAAATAAGATGCCAAGAGCATCAATTGGGTGATAATACTGAGATAGATTATCTTCACCATGTTACAGAGGTTAGGTAGCGATGTACTTACTTCTTCGAAAAATATTTACGAGCTCAATTATTGAAACCTCTGATGACATAGCTAATATATAATTTTTTAGTTTTGTTTTGATACTATTATGAGTTGTTTTAAATCTAGTGTATGAGGCAGAGCTATAGAATCTCATACATAATATATTTTAGTGTGTATATATTAAAAATAATTCCCTCTTTGTTTTTGGTCGATGGCACAACAATTTTGTTATTATGAGAAGAGTTTTAAAACATTTTGTTACTTCCTTTTGATCCATGATGCCATGGTCAATGGTTTCACATGGTTTCCATTAAATGTTCACTCTGGATTCACGCGGTTTCCATAAATGTTTACTCTGGCTTCACACGGTTTCCATTAAATGTTTACTCTGTCATTTCTTGAAATGAGGCATGGTTATCATATTACATTATATTGTTTTTAGCGACATCTTTTCTTTAATTATTTACCCTATTTATCTATGCACCATATTATGCATTAAAATGGTTTATGATTATGATATTTTCCCGCATCATTTTGCTTCTAGTTTAGTTTGGAACTAAATATTTCATCTTTCTTTTACTGGAAAAAGTATGCATTGTTTATTGTGCAAAAAGGGTTCTTTATATTCTCAATTGAGAACATTTTTCTTTTAATAAACAAATAATTTTAATTGAAAATAATAGGTAAATAGACATATTTCTTTTCTTTCCAGCTGCACTACATGAATATTATTTCTTTTACCAAGGACAACATGCCACAAAGCTCACCATGTATTTTTTTGTTTTGCTAGTTTGATAAATAACTAAAACAATTAAAATAGCATCCTACAAGCATGCTTATTATTTTATTGCTACCAACATTCAAATAATAATCAGAGCACGCACACACACACACACACACACACACACACACACACACACATATATTATAATTAGTACTGTAACTTTTGCAACTATTCTCTAACGTATTACTTGTCATTATTTAAGGAAAAAAAATATAAATAAAGAAAACTTGTCTGAGCTAGCTTCAATAACTGGGAAGCAAGCAGAATAGGGAACCATTTCCTCCTAACCATAGACATGAATAGCCAAAGTTACTTTCCCTTGTCACCCCCAAGCATAAGTCATTAATCCATGGGAACTAAAAACTATATAACCTTTACCAGAATTCCTTGATTTTAGTTCTTCCCTGAACCATTAAACTCTTTTCTTCACAAGTACTCAGTAGTGCCATGCTTCATAACATACTTGTCTTTAATAGCTTGCCTAGGTATTTTCAAGTTGGCCTCATCCCTAACACTAGGGAATATTCTTGGCCTACTTTTGTGCTAGCTTGTTCCCTCACATACCACACCTTTGGGAGTAGGGTTCCACTTGTCCCATGGAAAGTAATTTGTTCTAGTGGTTTTATCCCTTTCACTCACTCATGGAATAATGATTTACTCTTTGTAACTGCATTCCCTAATTAGTTTGTCTTTTGTTAATTAAATAAATTAAAAATAAAGGTTATAAAAATATTCCTCATCAATGTTTATGATGACATAGTTCCACATAAGTCTTTTCCAATAACTTTCACAATATAAATTTTGACACAAACTAGCAAGAATTAAATGTGTAAATATGTAAGTTGAGGGACATTACATCCTCTCCCCCTTGAATTGAACACAATCCTCAGTGTTCCAAATTGAGCATATCATCTCTGGAATAGAGGTGGATATTCCTTTCTCATGGATTCCTCCATTTCCCAAGTATCCTCCTCGGGACTAAAGTGTCTCCATTTCACTTTGACTTGAGTGATGGCTCGGTTCCACAACATAATTTCCTTCCTGTCAAGTATACATAATGACTCCACCTGAAACTTGCCTTCGGGTTCCACCTGAATCACATTCCAATTTACAACATGATTTATATCATGTACATACTTTTTGAATAGTGAAACATGAAATAAATTGTGAACTTTTAGGCTGGATAGAAGTGCAAGTTGGTAGGCCACCAACCCTACCCTGGCGAGCACTTGAAATGGCCCACAATACCTTGGTGCCAACTTGGTACTTTTACCCAATTTTAATGCACTGCTCTTGGGTCTGACTTTAAGGTAAACATGATCCCATATGTTAAATTTTGCATGTTTGCTTTCCAAATATGCAAATCTCTTTTGTCTGTATTGTGCTATTTTCAAGTTTTGTTTTTATTTTTGTACAATTGTTTCCATTTGTTTTAACATATATGGTCCGAAGATAAGTCTGTCAACTAAGATGTCCCAGCTAATGGGTGTTCAACATTTTTTGTCATACATTACCTCAAAGGGACTCATCTTTAAGGAAGCATGATAATTGTTATTGTATGTAAACTCAATTAAGTGGAGGTACTCTTTCCACTTTGTGGGACAACCCATCACATACATCTACAACATGCCCTCTAATATTTGGTTATCCCTTCCAGTATGATCTTCATTTTGAGGATGGTGTTGGCATGTTTACAAACAGTGTGTGCTTGTCATTGATGGCAAGAACAGTGTGTGCATCGATGGAAAAACAGGAACAATGTAAGCTAAGGAGGATTAGCACAGAGTCGCACGCAATGCATAGGTGTGCACCAGGGACGAGGTTAACTCATTGCCAAAGCTCAAGAGAGATAGTGTACTCAGGATCTCAAGTGGATCAAAGGTCGAGGCCTTTGACACTTAGAAAATTTTCTAAGTAAGGAGGATGCATAAGCTCGGGCAGAGAAGCGACATTGATCGTTGGATCCCATTCAAAATTCCCGATGACCGTCAGATCTAAATCCAGACAGGAGGAGCGCAAAGATGGAGGACAAATCTCTGGTGTTAGATACGAGCATAGGGTCTAACCATCATTGGATCAGGAAGAACCTGCATGTTCTTTCAAGTGTAAGATCGAAGTGGTGGTCCAACTCCATTTTGTAGTTTTGGCTATTAGGGTTTCGGATACAGGAAGTTGGAGTGTTGAAACACTTTGCAACAAGAATGCCGAAATCGTGATATGTGAAATCGCGATATGATCTGAGCTATTGAATCAAGATCATATCTGGACTGTTGAATCATAGGACACGTGGTGAAAGATCGTCATGTCGCTGACTATAAAGTCAAAGGAACAAGGTTCCCTAACCTCTCAAATTCGCGATATGCGAAATCATGAAACTATCTTAGCCATCAGATCGAGGTTTGTTCTGGACCATTGATCCAGCTCCATCTCAGATTCTCACCTATCATGACTTGGAGTGACGAGAACCTCCATCTAAGGAACAACGAGATGCGATATCGCGAAAAGATCAGGACCGTCAGATCACCAAGAACGTGAACCATCGATCTGAGTTCCATCTCGGAGCTTCTCCTATCGCGACTTGGAGTGACAAGACCCTCCATCATAGAAATCGTGAGATGAAAACTCACAATAAGACCTGGACCGTCAATACACCAAGATTCTGGACCGTTGATCCGACTCCATTTCAGAGTTTTTCAAATCGCGACTTGGAGAGGCAAGAAACAAAACCACAAGAGTGTCGAGGTGCCGAAACACGAAATTACCAAATGCAGTTGTTGAATAAAGGCTGTGGTCACAACCCTTGGTCACATCAGCAACAGATGGAGGAAAGAGCTAGAGAAACCAAGCTCCTTTTCAGGGATCGCGATTGGGAGTGTCGAGACACTTGGTCACTCGAATGTCGAATTGTCGAATGCCGAAATGCTAAAATGAATGCAATATCGCATGGAGCCAATCCAATGGTGCAGGTGAACATGAGCATGATCAGAGGGCTAATGTTGATCCTCACAGTGTAACTGCTAGAAACCATTGATGGTTTCTACCAGAGGAGGCGAAGAAACGTCTGTGTGATTTCCAGAGGAGATGAAGAGTTACAAGGAATCTGCCAGTGGAATGAAGACGATTCGTGGAGGAAATTGATAGTTGGATGAGGGTTGGAGCTCCTAATTGAAATAGAAAGTATGAGCTCGACTGTAACAGAGAAGACGAAGAGTCTCAATTTCCAGAGAGAAAAAGGAATCTCGGCATAACACCTAGTGATGATAGACATAGGGGTGAACTGCCAGAGAAGCTGAAGAGTCGTGATGATGATCGGGTAAAGCACTTGAGATGTGGAGGAGATTGGCGCGGTATGAGCATGTAGAGGAATGGAAAATATTGCATGCACAAGGTGCATAGAAGCTATAAATACACGGTACAGAGAAGAGATGGCGTTGTTGTTGCTGCTGGAGTTGTTGTGGATGTTGTTGTTGAAGGTGATTCATGCATGAAGAAGGATCAGAGTGTAGTAGCTGAATAGAACAGAAGAAGAATTGTGAAGTGAATGGACATGGCGCACAGAGCATAAAAAGCAGAAGAACAGAATGGGCTGCGGATGCATGCTGGAAGATAATGAGGAAGTCTGAGTAGCAAAATCTTGCAGAACAATGACGAGACTGGTAAGATGTCATTGAACACTATATCACTGAAATAGGTTTCAGTATTTCATATTCATAATCCAGGGTGGTAGGGAGGTGCTAGGGAGGATTGTTGTCCTCAGAGGTTCAAGTGGGTGCTTGAACACAAGGAGTTAGTGCTTCCTTCTAGTTGGTGCTAGAGAAACCAGGGAGTTGGTGCTTCCTTCTAGT